>JAQGAG010000034.1:0-36068 GCA_034696835.1 Lepidocyrtus lignorum
ATTTTAACTGTTGAGTTTAACAAGCTATGTTTACTTTCTGTAGGTGTCATAGTTACTGAAAAATCACTGCTTAAAGTTTCAACTATTGAGTTTTTGGCAATTTTAAAAATTAAATTTTTGTAAAATGGCTAGTCTCATTCCTACTATTTAGTAGTTTTGATTTCAGCTACGTTATTCTATTAATTATGATCAATTTATTTATTTCACATTTTATTTTTTACAGACAAATAAGTGCATCACCAACCACAAAGTAAACCTAGAGCATTGCTCAGAGCCACCTTCTCTCTTGCTGCTACATTAGACGAAAAGCCCAACTTTATACCCAAAGCAGTTCCTCATTACAACAGAAGATGGTACTGCTTGTATGAAAAGTTACTAGCAGCTTTTTCACTTTCTCCCTCATATTTTACGTACGAGGAGCAAAATGCAGCAGTGTGTAGTGGCCAGACGCACGATGGCACGACCTATCTTCATCTTTCAAGGAGGCAAAGCTAAGAATTTTCCAGTTCATATCTCCTATGATACCCAATTAAATTTTTTAAACTTTCCACACTCCGCGTATTTTAGGAAGTATTGAGAAGAACAAATCTCTCCTTTTTAAAAAAAATTCGTTTGCCTAAGATTTTCATGAGAAGTTCCGTAAAGTCAACTACATTGACAATTTGAATAAGAGCATCCCCTTTTAAACTGACTAGATAATTAGACGTGTCGGCTATTGCGAACCACAAAATGGCCGAGCTAAGTTCAAAGTATCAAAAGTATCGAGATCAAATAACCAAAGAGAATCTTGCCGCTGTACAACAGGAATATAACATTAATTTGGACAAGACGGAAAACTATGACCCGTCAGATTTCTCACGACGCATTCTCAAAGCAAGGGATATTTCACTGATTGGAGGACCGTTTCATTACAACATTCGATCAGGTTAGATTACATAAACAAACCTCGAGAGTTTTCAACTCAATCATTTACTCTAACTCAAGCTATAGTACAAGTATGTACAGGTATAATTTATCCACCAAATAAAAATGTCGTCTAACTATTTTTTTCATTGAACTTTCCTCATTTGTGTAGGAACATATGGAGATCCTTGGGATGAAATTCCTTGGAAGGTTCGTATGGGGATGTCTTTGGCAAAGGATCGACATGCCTATGCAGATAACCCACGTGCGTGCACCTACGGATCCCAAGTCCTGATCAATAACTGGGTAGAGGATCACAGGGATCGGAACTTCATAAAATATCATGGGCCTCGTTTGTCACAGGTGAGAAAATTCTTCAATTAATATGGAAATCTATCCATGAAGTTATATGAACCCAAGTGAAATACTTTAATTCTTAATGTATTTTTTATGATTTTAGTATGGGCATTACTACCAAACTGAAGCCATGAGAGCGTACAAAAAGCCATTGTGTAACAAGCAGCGAGATCTCCTTTTGGACATGAAGAGTGAGTAAAGATGAATATAACAGCATTTACATAACCGACAATTTGAAATGTAATAAAATATCTAAATCTGTAAATTATTTTTGTCCAGCTTTCCCATTGTCATCTCACCCCGGTCATCAGCCCGAGCTTAATCTTGACACGCTGACATATTCCGCCCCACCACCGGAAAATTGCATTGAGGACCAAGAAATTGCAGAGTGTCAGAAGGAAATGGAGCGGGAAAAGCGTTACTATAAAGCTTCACTATAAGATAATTCCCAGTTGATTTAAACTTCACGGAATATATCCAGTCAAAAACAAACTGATCATTTTAACCCCTTTTATGAGCTCTCTCTGTTAAATTGTGATCTGAATTTCAGAACGAATAGGTATTCTGCTGTCATACGAATATATTATAAAGCGAAATATATTTAACTAATGTTTTATAAAAATGTTTGGACGATTAGTAAATGTTGAATTAAAACTAAACTACTTAAACTGGATAGTTAATATACTTTTATGATGATTTATATCAAGAAATTCTATTGTTTCATATTGCCCCATGATTCACAATAGTCAACAAAGCCATAGCTGTAGCCAATTTCTAAATGATTTTCGTGTTGAATAGTAGAGCTTCATCTCCTGTAATGATCTTAATGATGAAACGCGTCTGATTACGTCAAATTTAACTTAATAAATCATTAATCCGGTTCCTCAAGGAGCAAGCAGAATGAAGGGTACATCTTGTTGTGATGAAGCGGACGTATTCCGTTCATATCTTCACACTTCATCTTGTCATAATATGTCAAGACATCAGTCTTAATTGTAAGATTTTATCATCATACAAGGTACTTCCCTGTGTTTGGATGTGAGTCCCATATCATCTTAAAGTTTTATTGAGATACCATGCTTTACATTTTCAAAAGAGAAAATTGTATCAATGTCGGTGTCGGTCATATCACAAAATTATGTTCCAAATGGAAGAGAAATCATAACTTTAGTTTCATGTATTTAAACCTTCAAATGCACTTTTGAGAAACCTACTTTCAGTAGTACCATTTTCAATTGAATCGAATGAACATTTATGCAGGTGCATGAATACCAATCAGTTGGAGAAAGTTTAAAAGGAGTAAACAAATTATTTAATGATATTGCAAACTATTGTCTTCTGTTTAAAAAATCGTCATTTTAAAACTGTACTTATATAAGTGTACTGACTGTAAAACAACCAGTTACGGATTAATTTCTTATTCACCAAAACAAAACAAGTATCCCTATTTCTATTGTTATTCAGTCTCCCGCAAATCACCCCATCATCGGTTGTAGATAAATATTATTACAGCTAAATGGTGAAAAGGCGAGAAATCTTGAAACTTCTACTAAACACCTTGCCACTGTAAAGTCCGAAACTACATAATGACGATAAGCATGATCCGCTCCTCTACACATAGGTACCACGGTATAAACGGAGAGTTTACACGAGGGTTCGTGGAAAGCAAAGGGATGAAAAAAATTATGTTGAGTTGAAAGGCATCAATTAGCCGGTCATAAATCCTCGTTTCAATTAGACTTCGGTTGTTTTTTAGCGGAGCAGTGGCAGCACTTCAATAACACCACACATACTAAATGCTCAATGATCCTGTAGCCATCCTTCATATAAACACTTGTGCCGCATATATAAACAGTTCCTATATTTCTTCTCGTAACAACATTTTTTATTAGTTTTATATGCTAAAGGACGACTTATTTCATGTAACAACACTTTCGGACAGAAATAATGCCTCCTTTCGGCAACTTTATCGTCGACAGATATGAGCACATTATAACAATCCGAAAGTGCTTCTCCAATGCAAGCAGCTCGTGCAGTCGTATAGGTGGGCCTCTCTCAAGTAATGTAATGAGCCATGGAAGAAAAAAAAATTGAAGTCCGACCAGGATATAAAAAAGCTCTTTTTTAAACACCTATTCTACATGCTACATAGCTATTATCATTTCAAACTAATTTTACGAGGGATGAAATGTGGTCAGGCTCATATTTAATCTAGCAACTAAAAATACACATGTTTAAAATGAGCATCGAGTCTTGTATGTTATGAAAGAGGACAGGAGACGGAACACCGAAGTTTTTTATGTGCTTAATACGCCCGGATACGTTCATAAAATGAAATGTACTTTATTCACTGGATTTCGATATTCATTTTTTTCACTATTGATATTACTATTGCTCCCCAATGAATTATAGTTTATTTATACTGGGCGAAATATAAGTGGAAAGTCCCATGCATTTTTTTCAAAAGTTACTCATAGTCGACATCAGATAAGCCAGCACAAGGGGTGAAAAAATCCCTATTCATCCATCCACTTTTCGAAACAAGTATATTCACACTTTGGCCTGAGCTCTTACACTTTATGTATTTTTGTGGTGTTGGCTTTTTGATGAATATGACGGGGAACGACCCTAATAATCACACATTATTTTCACTTGAAAATAACTCTTGATGGTGATAAGCGGTAATTTTCTGGTGCGGAAAATGCTCATTTATCAATCAACTTAATAGGGGGCACTAAGGAAAAGGCCACAATTTTCTCATTAAGGACGTTCGCTCCTACAACGCATTATGTCATGCTGTATTTATGTTCTCCTAGGGTGGCTTTACGTCTCGTCTATTTCAAAGCGCATTTAATATACGAACGATATTTTTTTTGTTACAAGGTACATGAAATATTATCAATGAACAAAAGTAGAGATACGATAAAAAGTGTGAATAAAAATTCACTTCATCCCTTCCCATTTCACAAAATAATACAATATCTTGATGAAAGCACAAGAATTAACCTGAGTGTTTCGCTGGTGGCTTGGCTTAGGCTCACCCAAGACCTAAAAACATTTACATAGGATGATGATGGTAGATATATTTCAATAGAACGAGAGAAAATTAACTATAATCGCGAAGGATTTTAACAGGTGAGGTTTAGCCAAGAGCAATTGCGTTAATATCGCCCTCATAATCATTTCAATTCTCTACTTTTGTTTTTTTATCACCAGTTCCAATCAAATTTCAACTGTAACTACAAGAGCAAAACAGCTTCTGACATGTTCTTTTTTATTTGGGCTATCAACATGATGACTATGACTATGACCATTTTTAACATTTTTATGTACATTTATGCATCAATTATGATTCAGGTAGCACAAAGGGAAATGCTTATTCCTTGCTTGGCTAATTGCTAATTACACCTTCCGTGCCAGCCGTTAAGTTAATGAATGACTTTGCGAGTTGATAACCATTTGTGATGATGATGGGAGTAAAGTGTGAAGTGTGAGTTGGAAATGAAAGATATTACTTAAATATTTCCCAATGATAAGGACACAGCCAACCCTCATGTAGCAGCGATTGTACGAGATTGTGACAGAGTAAATGTGGTAGGTCTAGCGATAAAAGTTGGTCGTTATGATTTATAAATTTATGTTATGACTGGCTGGCAGTTTTTGTATAATTGAAATCATTTTGTGTTCTTATCATCGGACAAGATTAAAAGTTAAATAGGTTTCACGGCTGTTTATCCTCAGGAGGCGATAAGTAGATACGAGAATGGGATTTTTTTAAACAGGTTTCATTTCGCCTTGTTTTGATTTTTACTACGTAATGTTTCGATAAAAAAAGGACGGGGTGATTAAGAAACAACTAGATTGGCAAAGTTTGTTTTAATTGGGGTTATGTACTAATGTATGTTTTGTGTGAGAATTCAAATGAACATATCCTTCATGGGTAATATATCACTGCAAAAGTTGTCGATGTCATGTTATGGAGGCGGAGAGTTAATGGCGGATTTTCAACTATTTTTCAACTTCCTTTTGAAGAAAAAAATATGTAGAATTCTGAGAGCTTGAACATGACTCACTAATTGGTATTTACACGATGATTTATTTACTACCATTGTAGTAAAAAATATTTAGATGCATGCATAATTGCTAAATTTAATTTTTTTTAGCGATTGGCAGTTCTTTCGCACATTTCTTTTATAATATTTTTTAATGTGGCTTGACATATTTTATATTATAATAATTCCCTTCCCTGAGAAATAATTTGTGAGGGGAAGGAAAAGGTGTGATGATCGCTTTGAACGTTGATTATAAGCTAAACCCCATTTAATTGATTCTTGAGGCCATACAAAATGTGTCTGATTTCTGATCGATCATATATCATTTTAATTTGTGGATATTCATCCGAACTGTCTAGTCGAAGACAATGCCCGTCATTATATATGGGAGAAAGCAGTTCTAGTTCGACAGTCAAAGCAAAACTTTTGTATTCACGCAGTTTTGAATTTGAGAACCTCATTCGATTTTGATTCTAATCCCTGATATCCATTTATATAAATGTCTAAGAGATGCAATTAAAAAGTCAGCAACAAATAAGGACAGCAACTTTGAAGAAAAAGAGATTGATATCATCGTGAAATATAAATGAGCTCACTAGATACCCTGCCTGATAGGTTGATACGGGTCTTGAAGAATTGTCATTCATGAATCATGATTCATGAATGAAAATGAATGCATCAATACGGAAAAAAATACCAGTTTTGAATTGCAGTCAAGACAAATAAAAATATTGAGAAAAACAAGCACATCTTCTGTCTCGCTGGACAAAATGTATCATCAAGTTTAATCATTAAAGAGCTCCCAAAACAGGAACGCTTCTCTTCTCATTCTGAATCTCTCCTTTCCTTTGATGAATTGAGCACTTGGGCTGTGAGCTCACAAGACTTATTTTTGATTCAGAGCAGATCAGCATGATAAATGGCAGATGAATATAAATTCAGCAGTTGATGTGTTGTTGTGACTTTTTCCCCTGTCTTTTTAGCTCTTCAGGATGATCAACCCTGATGATAATGATTAAAGTATGATGATGATAATAACCAAAGATATCTACCCAAGAGAAGAAAAAACTTCCTAGAAATGAAATCCAGAAGTGGCCACTTTTTTCTCGTATTTTGAAGCTGCGGCTGTGGCACACATGTTTTGTCATTGTTCACGATTATATAACATGCTATGAAATATAAAAAAGAGATGCAAAGCTTGTGTTTATGAATTGACGGAAAGGAGAAGGGGATTATAATCTCTCTGAAGAAATTTGTGAAGGTGTCATACTACAATGCTTAAGTCATTTGTCATTTGTTACCGAGTTCATTTATCAACTGGAGGCGAGAGAGAGATGAGATGAACGAGGAGATGAGAAGGGAGATGGGTTGTTTGTTGCTGGATCATTTTTAGAGTTATGTCTTCTGCTTTTTCCCTATTTCTATGCTTTTCTACATTGCTTTAAACCCAATATATTATGTAAGTGCCCTTTACTCTGAATAACGTGTAATGAATTATATGATGTATTATAAATATAATGCAAGTGTCTGTCATGAACACAAATGCAATTACCTAGCCATACACTCATATACTGGTATAAATTCGTAAATTTTACAAGGTTAACTTCAGTTCAGTTTACTTGACTTTTTTTCTCTTGTCCTGTTTTCATATTTTTGGCTGTCATGTACATGTGTATGGAATAGATCGTATTGGATTGCCATGCACCTTCTGTTTTTATCAAATGCCACCATCAACACTTATACTTGGTGTTTTTGAGATTGACAAATTTACCCACAGGAATTTTGTTTGTGAGTAAATCATGAATAGGAGTACAAACAGACGCAACCCTCACTAAAAGTAACTTTCAGACGAGATAAGTATATACCTAATTCTGAAACTAGCGTAAATTCATTTGATCTGCTGATTTTTATAAACGCTAACCATTCACGTCTCCAAAATTATGCCAGCGAAGGGGAACATATGTGCTCGTTGCTGTTTGAAAAACATGTGTTTGTTTGAGAGGACTTCGTTATTGTTTTCTAAAAAAATATCATTAGCAGCAGATAAAAACTTTTGACTTATCGCGAGCCGATGGAATATATGTATTACCACTTTAGAGTAGGATGTATTGCAATTAGTAAATATTAATTATTTTGGTTGTCCATCAACACCGCATTATCTTGTCATAAATGGGGTACAGTGGATGGATGGATAGAGCAGAGAGCATCTGAATTAAAATGATTAAATCGCTTTACACAGTTTGATTGTAGTGTTCACCACCCACATTTATATAGTACCGACCAATGTCTTCTAGCTACTGTATTGTCTCAAGGGAGATAAAATAATGGTGGCTCTATTCACTCCACCATTCCCATGATGGCTCTTTTATTACCTTTCCCGAAAGACATCACTTTCTCCAAAAATGACCCGTTTAGACTTTCGATGGGGATCCATCCGCAGTTTTCTCTCAAACATAAAAACCCCCACCCGCATAATAATGTCACTAGACTCCACATAATAAAAATGGCTCTATTATTATCCTCATATCATGTATAGAAAATAGAGATGAATACAATTTCATCTTTTCATATTCCATATAATTCTTCCCCTCAAAAAACTTGAGAGGAAATTTTTATTATGCCACATTGTCCATTCCGGTCATCAGGGGGTTGGTGCCACTATTAATCTAAACGGTACATTTGTACAGTGGCAGCCCAGTCACCGTGGGACATTGTAGCTGCTACTACAGTCGGACACAAGAGATTGAGATAAATTCCACTTACGAGCATACCAAACTGCTTGGTGTACGCATTCCAATTTCCAAAAAATTTAAACATATTTTTTTGTGGATAAAACACGATTCTTTTTATAAAAGCTAACAAACCATACCAAGGATCCCTGTGACACATGGAGGGGGTTTCTACATTTTCGGAAATATATATGGGTAACAAAAATGAGTTTTGCTGCTTTTTGATATGGATTATTATATAAAAACCACAACTCTCGTAAGGAAAGTTGAGCATTGGAGAAACAATATCGGTATACTTATTGCTCCTGTTGTTCATTCAACCTCTCATCAAGATTTATCCAATGACAAGTTTTAGTTCCGGTGGTAGGGTCGTTTGTTCCGCTATTATTACCCGAACAAAAGTCTATCAATTACAAACAAGAGCGTAGAGAGAATGAATTTTCATGAGAAAACAATATAATATGAGGATGGAAATGGATAAAGGGAAAACCTAGATCACGCCAAAAAATGAAATAGTAATGTAATAATTCAACATGATTTCTCCTTTTAATGCATGGCCGCAATGCAGTAAATCTTGTTGTTTCCTTTTCCCTTCGATGTTCGTTTTTGAAGAAAAAAACGTAATAAAAAATACAATGCCTGTGGATATTTTCCCCCATTGTTTGTGTTTAGAATTGTGTACTATTAATCTGCTTGTAAAAAATGATTGTGCTAACTTGTCAGAAAGTGACTAAAAGAATCTTGAAAATTGTTTTGGGGAGAAGTGAAACTTTTTTTTTTGCTTATTCAGGACCGTTTCGTATTTTTTTTGTACTTATATGCCTACAACCACAGACAATGGCAGAATAAAAACAGCTCTTTTTGATTCCATTTTTTATTAATTTTTTAAACGTAGCTTTCTTTTTGGTTCCATTAGACATGTGAGAAAACGGTATGTCGGTATAACATTTTAGTTTTCAATCCTCCGTTTTTTACAGAACTAGATTGCTCAGCTACAAAAAATCCAGGTAAAATCCTTATGCATTTGAGGAATAAAAAGGGATGAATTAACCAGGGTTACTTTTTTTCTTGAATGAATTCATTTTTATCTGAAGTAAAAAATTGAGCTACGGTATGATATGATATTCCCATATGTTTGACTTTAACAATGAATCAGATGAATGAAATTCGTACCACCAACCAACTTATCAAGGTAAGGCAGCCATCATTTGTATCATTTTTTCAAGATCCCAACAAAAAATGATCAACTGATTCATACATTTTTATAATATTATGCAGAAAGGGTGTAACCAAAATATCACTCACAAACAGACTCAACTACCAACTCCAGTTGTTAGCCAGTCAAAAAGCCAGTCCTACACAGATTAAAAATTTATTTATTCGTCTTGCCATTCATAATTTATACATGGATGTGAATATGGGATGGTAGATAGAAAGGATCGTGAATTAAAAAATTGAAGAAAAAAACTTCCATCCTTATCATATTATCCTAAAAATGATGTTATGCTGAAGTATAAAACTGTCTGTGTGGATGAACAAGCATTTACATAGGGATAAACTATCAGTTACCTAAAAACTTATGATAATTTTTTGAAGGGAATTCGAATAAATTTTTCAGCTACAATGGCTTGAGTGGGAATGAAAAAATATATTATTGTAAAGGTGATGTTTGATGTCTGAAGTGGAGGATGAAGTTTCACATCATTATTATGAGCTCAATGATGACAATGATGATCTCAACTCTCTCAACGCAGATGCCTCTATCGTTTGCTCGCTTCCGTGAGGCATATCAGATAGGGAATGGAACGACTTTTTAAACTGAAAAAAGTTAGAAGATTCATATGTTATTTTTGTAAATGTGGAGACAGATTAGGGACACATAGTGTGTGACAAAGACATACCCTTTCACAAGTCTTGACAGACGTAACTAGACAAGAAAAGGTTTGCTCTCGGGGGAAAACAGTAAATTTGTGTATGGCTATGGCTGTAATTTACTTTCGGTGATTTTAGAGGATCGTAGTATTGAAGACTTATTCTCTGATTCGATATGTAAGGAATAATTTTTGAGGTTAATAAGAGAATGGTTTTCACAATGGCGATAGAACCAATAATTCTACAAAAAAAAACTGAATTCCAGTTCAAACATTACTTTTGAAATAAATCTGAGATATAAAAATCTGCAAATTGCAATTTTGAGTTATTGAAAGTTTCCAAATCGAAAAATTTGCAGGTTGACGGAATTTGTCATTCTTAAAAAGCAATGTAGTCCAACAATATAAAAAAATACGAGTTCCTCCATTTCTAGATCAACCACGTCACTGATTCTGAGGAGCTAAGAAATGAGCTGTTATAAGGATAGATGACATTTTTGCATTCATATAACCTTTTTTGTCGAGTTCACAACAATGAAAGCTCAACAGCAATAACATACTTTTAGATCGCTTTAAGTTGAAGAAAATGGCTTCACTCCTTTTTTTCTGATGACATACTTGATGGAGAAGGTTTTTATGTATTTGTGTTATGATGACTTTATAAGTAGAGGAAAGAAAGGAGGGATGTATTATTATTTATTGTTATGTTATGAGAGATGAGTTGAACAATCCCAAAATAAGAATGGGTAGAAACATGCCAACATTCATGTGAAAGTTTGTCAATGAGATTTTTCCCTTAAAATATTCCGTAGTGTTAGTATAGGATGAGATAAAGTCGTCTGAGGTTTTTCTCAAGTTTTTTTTTTACATGTTTGGATATTGTTACGAGAAGACCGAAAGGTATTATTATTTTTCCTTGAATATAAAGACTACAATGAGTTTAGCCATATTCATGCGCTTGTTCCAAATATGAATACTGGGCAAGGGGAAAAGTCCATGAAAAAGTCATCATCTTTTCAAGATCTTTTTATTGTTGACAGTTACTACTGTTGTCCGGATTTTACAAGGCATAAAGCGAGGAGGTTAATACCAAAAAATGTGAGACAGTTTTCTTTTTGGTACAATATCCAATGTCCCAAGATTTTTATTGGGTTTTATGATTATGTTTTAATCATAATGTTATGTTCCTTTGGATAGTGTAATATGGGCAACGAATATATTTTAGATGAACCGATAAAAAAGCAGCATTGTACTGCAAGTGACAGTTATAAGGTTTAAAGTTGAATGCGTCTTGACCTTTCCCAAGGACCTCAACTTGATACCAACACAATTTTTTAATTTTGTTGGAATATTTGAATTGGAGAATGTTATAATGACAGTTACTGCATTTTATGTAGAAAACTTTAAGAAAACTTATATTAACTTATAAATATAACCTATAAACTTAAAACTTACAAAGAAAACTTTTCCATGCAAAGCTCCAACTCGCACTTTTCATTTATCCTTCTTTACCCATATTCATAATACGTTGAACGCTAGCGTCTACAGATCTGCGAAGTTTGTTGTTCCAGTCAACTTAAGAAAATATATTTCTACGTCCAACCTTCCAAAAAACTATGTAATTGAAAGCCTGCAAAACAGTAAATTTGCAATATTTACTATATTTGATAAATAAACACTTTCAACGCCACATTAAGTTTATTACGTAGCTGAAAGCTAGTAGTGCGATCGATTTGGCGTCCGTCTGTCCGTCCGTCCGTCCGTCCGTCTGTGCGCGCGATAACTTTTGAACGCTTGCACCAATTTCGTTCAAATTTTGTATGTAGGTATAAATCGTTAATAAGAAGAACGGTATTGCATTTGGGGGGAATCCGACTACTGGAAGGGGGTCAAAGGTCAAGGTCATTAATTTTTTTAAATGACAAGGTATATTGAGTGGGGTATCAAAAGAAAGCATTTTTACTGGTGAGCTTAACAAGCTATGTTTACTTTCTGTAAAAGTGTCATAGTCACTGAAAAATCACTGCTTAAAGTGTCGATTATTGGTTTTTTCGCAATTCTAAACTTGATTTTTGTAAATAATACTTGCCAGTATGATTCCTATTATTTAGTAGTTATTATTTCAGCTACGTTATTCTATTAATTATGATCAATTTATTTATAGCTAACGTGGCAAAATATTCAATTTAAAGTAACTCCATCCAAGCTTCCATATTATTTCTTCCTGGGAGATGCAACTTGACTCCATCAATGATCATCAGCTCCGTGTTGCCTTATCTCAGAGTAACTGTACAAACAAACATTTCAAGAGTGGAACAACAATGGACCTCCCACAGGTCATCGGATTTCATTTCATCCAGAGGCAAAAAGTTAGGAGCAGAAGGACCTTTCTTGAAGAAAAAAATCCCCTCACCCGAATATGCTTTTACTCCTTTGACTTCATAGTTCATATACACTTACAACAATAACATATTTATAAAAATCGCCCCCTTTTATGTAACATTATTTTGGTAGGCTTCCAAAAACATCCTTAGATTTCTTAAACCTTTGAGAATTTCACTTTTTTACGCTTTTTAAATAAGACATGTCCTCATATGTGGATGTTTATAAATAACTTTCAGAAGAAAGAAACTACCCAGCAAAAATATTTTCTCTTAACATATTTCTTTTCAAGAAGAGAGAACATGAGCATTCTCTATTAAAAAGGAACCGCATACTCGATCCTTCCACCATATTGCACTGTAATTCTGTCCTTTTCAATTTTCATAAACGCCTGTTGCACTTACTCCCTCATCGTCAACCATTTGTCTAGTTTGACTTGTTTCCCTGAGACATGTAATTATCACGCGGCGGGTTTCATCTCGCATTCTAGCTCAGTCTCCATAATGGTATCGGACTTCCAAAGGGGTTGATTTGACGATGCGGATGATGGCTTTCTATATGGCCGTTTGTTAGTGTTCATAATACTTCAAATTGATATACTCACAGTTTAATATAAATATGCGATGTACATTTACTATGTGTACAACTAACGACACTGAGCATACTGACGGAGCAAGCTTCACTAAATTACTTACATGGATGTAACATAAGTAGAAAAAAATTTCACAGATAGAATAACTGCCGCTTCGACATAGTTTTTTCTGGTATAATTATCGAACGTTTTAAGAGCGTAATGGATGTATCACTAATCCACGCATGGAGTTTCGGTAATCTGATCTTTTTTTCAAAAACTTGCACACATCCGTTCGTTCACTCATTCATGGAGCATGGAGCCCTCTCATCACAGCATCGCAGTTAGCTTGTGGACCAAAATATTCATAAAGAATGACAGATACAATATGGGCTGGGAATGAGCAATGTGATGTTATTCAGCTAAAAAACTGCTTCTTAAGCTTATTCACTTATTTTGCTTGGATTGCAATACAGTAATTAATCATAATTTACCGAATACACTATGCATCATGTCACCAGATCTAGTTGTGACTGTATGACAATTTTATTTCAAATTGAGAAAAATGATGGGAAATAATCTGTAACCAAACTAAAAGTTTGCTAGGTTCCACCAAGGGTCTAGACATATAACGTAGTTGGTTGTAAAGATACAAAGAAAAGGATACCCAGTGTAAATATGATCATTGATCGGTATCGCATTTTGTTTTTAATTTTTTCCGGATCAAATTTAAGTGTCTTTCATTATTTTAACAAGCTTATCTTTACAGAAAGCATAACTAGATATTATGTAGAACACTCCAAAAACAAATTGCTTCTTTATCCTATTGACTCAATAGCTTGAGCCCCTACCACCAGTTGTAGAATTGTTCAAATTGTGTATTCGGAAGGGTAATAAATCTTTTTGCGATTTCGCTGATAGTAGATAGCTGACATTTCGTCAAACTTTTATCATAAGTATAATACAATACCTATGCATCAATTAACAATTCAAGAAAATGATATACATATTCTAAACCGATTGAAGTACAACAATGCTTCAACATCCTTCAACAACCTTACTAGGTATCACATTTTAGTAATTCTGACAATGATGATAGTACGCTGATAACTACTTATCAATACCAATGTTCAGTGCAAATATTTAAATGAAATGATGACAAGAAAACATAAAAACTGCTTAATAAAAGTCGATAGAATTTACCAGATAAACAATACAAAGCAACAAAGCAAGATAAGTTATAAGTACGCGAGTGATTTGTTTCGCGTCTGTTTGCTTTTCTGATTGTTGAATTTGTAATATCAAGTTGTTTGGTTGCATTATCTACTACAACATTATTGTATGTAGTATTATTATTATTATTTTTATGCATTTCCGAGATCATATCATCAGTAATAGATCAATATCGGATCAAATGACAACACTGCAAGTTCTAATTTCTCTGATGGTTTATTAGATTAGGGCGACTTTACCATAATGGAACAGAAAAGTAGTTACGCTGTACTGCATTGACTGACCATAGTAAAAATTTGGACTTGTAAGCTAATACGAATTTGGATTGACTCTACTCTCGAGAGAATGAGCTGGATAAAATGTACCCCTATCAATATTATAAATCTACACATCATATTACTCGTTATCGTCATCGCCAATGGAATACACAAAAAAAACAAGAAGAGTGATGGTCATCAACCAAGTTTGCATAAAAAGAAAGCAATCGAGGAACAACTTGTTTTTTTCTAACAGGAACTAGAAAGGAGTGAGACAAAAATCTACACCATCATCTTTCCAACAAATTAAATAAGTGCTTAGATAACCCAATCGGTGAATCTCTAATGCTCACGTATGGTCATATGAATATATATATCATCCAACTATAAATAAATTTATTATGTTGAACTAGCCATCATGATGTTATGTTTAGTCCCAATAACTGCTAAAATAAAATAAAAGGAGCTCGTTTTTTTGGATAGTTACTAGTCACCATCCACATCGGGAGAGAAAAGAGCTGAAGCGAATCAAACATCCATTCAACAACCAACACATCACATCAATCCAAACAAGGGAAAAAGCAGCCATGCAAGCTGGCTAGATGCGATGCGAAGGAGAGCATTTCATTGCATATAGACTATTTTTTTTAGGAGATAGCAAACCTCTTTCTTTCTGTTTCAGTCACTCACTAGCAACAACCATGGAACCACACGTATCAAATATCCGAACAGGAAAGTAGACAGATGCATTGGAAACCCGATACTCCTTATGAAAGAGCCAGAACATTTTTCTGTCCAAGTGAATACTTCGCTTTTTTGCTTATGGCATGGCATCGCATCGCTTCTCCTTTGGTGAGTGATGTGATGTGTAGACCTATAATGTACGGGGTAGAAAGAAGAGCTTTATCAACATCGCACAAACGCATTGGGAGCGAGGAAAGAGGGAGGCAGAAAAATAATATTACTTCAAAATGTAAGTTTGCCAAGTAAAAAAAGGAGTTTGTGGGGAGATGGAATAGAATTAAAGTGGTTCCACTACCTTTTCATCATTCCGTCGTCTCTCTGCAAATGAAAGTTGATTTCGTTGTTTTTTTGGGTGAAGTTGAGACGAAAACGGGGAGAAGCTTTGCATGAAGCGCATATATATTGCATGACGAGTTCGAGTTTGGTTATTCAAACGGAATGTTATTTTAAAGGGAAGAAAAATACTGGCAAAGAAAAATTGTATTTTTAGGGTTGTGTAATAACGGTATTTTAACGATAATGGGAGCGTATGGTAAGGTAGTTAACTATTATTTGGAAACTTGTAATAAGCATTTCGCTTTAGAAAAATTGACAGCACGAATTTTGAAGCTAATGAAACGTTTCATTTGTAAATATGGGTCCTTCTTCAGTTCCAAAAAATCGTCAATCTATCACCATCAGAGAAATTTGAGTTTGGTAGTGTAGCACATAGCATAACAAAATATTATTATTGGAACTACATACTTAAAACCAAAGCATTCCTTAACTTCTTCACTTTCATCGGCCAAACAAGCCCAAAAATAAGGCCATTTGTATGCTACAATACATACGCTAATTAGACTAGGTACATGTGTAAGTAATACATATGTACGAACAAAACAAGCATAATTATAATACAAGCCAGCTTTTTTTCCGTCCAGTTCCAGTTCATTTTTTTTCCTTTCTGCCCTATCCTAAACAAATAATTGACTTCCTCGAGTAGTGAATGAAATCCAAAGCCCAATAATTAGCTGTGGACGTTCCAACTGACAATTTGACGTATGATGACCGTTCTCAGCATGAGACAATCACTTCATTCAAGGAGCCTCTTTTCTGTCTAAACTCCAGCCAAATGTGCAGATGATTTTCGGCTGAGGAAAAAAAGTTGACTTTTACTATTCTGACCGTTTGTTTCTTTTCCTTGGAAAAAAATTGTTGTTCCACTGCAAACTTTGAAATCGTTGTGTATTCCTTGAAAACCAACAATACGGCCTTATTGTACAGTCAGTCAGCCTACTCGGTTTCTTCGTTCACGTGGCCATTATGTAACGAGAAACAAAGCTTTTTCATGTGCTGAAAATAAAAGAAAAAATTCTCTGTTTAGTAGTTCCAGTATAGGTAAGTATCATCAAGTGGGAGAGAAGATAATGTTTCCATCCTTCTGGTACTACTTCCAGTGTCCATAATCCATGTACATAATGCCAGCATCATCCTCAACAATGAATGAAATGAATGAGGAAGATCCACGAGCTTACTGATTTCACGCTAAAAGTTTCACCTTTCAGAAGTTTTTTTGCAGAATATAATACAGTAGCACAGGACAAAAATCTTCCAGCTGTAATCGCTACCACTGCTGACTTGACACCAAGGCAGGGAGCCCAAGTATTCATGTAAGAAGGACAAGAAAGATGGCACATTTTCCTGAATCAGCCACAGAAAGATAAAGGAAAAGTCACGCTGTGCTGACTTCCAAGGGATGATTTTTCTCTCTGACGGATGGTCTGCATGGGCCAAGTCAAATGGCTAGTTAATGAAGTCGAAGTTCAGTGGTTGTTTAGGCTGGGCATAAGATGGAATTCTTGTTAAAATCTGGAGAGGTGTTTATTATTCACTTCCTACTAGAGATTTTTTTGTGCTCAAAAATAACAAAAAAGACGCCTTGTGCCCGATGCTGTTGTGTTGACTTTGTCATTGGATGCAATGCATCATGCATGGTATCATGTATTGTAATATTATTATAAGCATTGAAACTCTAGGCGTGACAGAAAACCAAAACCTATCCATTTCTTTGTCTAAAACAAGTACAAAAATACAATCAACCTTTTGGTAGAATCCCTGACCTTATGATCCTCTATTAAAAAGAAAATGACAATATTTTTTTGGTAATGGAAGAGGCTTGTGCTACATCCATTTTAAAAATGTGTTTGAAGAATAGATTGAAAACGCTTTTAGGAGTCGAGTGGGAGATGATGAAGGAGAAACGGTGCTCTTTTCTTTAGCGGAACAAAAAACTAAAGTGAAATGGAAATTGAGTGAAAAAAGTAACAAATGTGCTTGTAATTTGTTAGCCATTTCTTTAAGGTTTTTTTTGCTCATCACTTGGTTTTGCTTTAGAAATTGCACTCGGTCGGGCTAAAGTTGTACTCATCGGCAGACGGTTAGACTGGCTTTGATTGTCAATATTGGTTTGGTGACTGAAGATGAATTGATGTTAAGGGGCCTCCTGTTATCCGCAATTTGCTTTGTGAATGGAGTGACTGACTAGACGACATCCATAACCATATGAATACAAAATGTATAATGGAGTATGGCTCCATACGTCCAGGAGAAGAGGTCTTTCCCTTCATTTATTTATTTTTCTTTATTCAAGTCATTGAGAAAACACAAAAGGAAGTGAACTATATACAGAACAATTTCTCTAAAATATGAAGGAGTACATTATAACTAGACTGGATTTGTTCATCTAGAAAATACTACTGAAGTGAGAGTTCAGTTTTTATTCTAAAGGATGCGACCGCGACCGTCTCGGGTTTGTTTTATGACTAGGAAAAGTATGTTTATCTGAATTTTAGGGTTTCACAAACTCAACTTGTCTTACGACCGATACAGATCCATCAACAAGTTTAAAAAAGTCTTTCAGTGATGAGATGTAAACGATTTTATATTGCAGATTCATTCATTAAAATAAAATCGATGAAGATGGATGAGGAGAACTAGTGAATGAATGCTTGGTAGTGTCTAATCTTAAGTGCTTTGCAGACGGTAATCTATAAAACTAAATGTTTGTTTGCTGTTGGGATTTTCATTTTTATTGAGAAACAAGCAGATCGTAAAATACCTAACTGTTCATTTTACCTCATTACACGAGTTTGTCACTGATTTTGTCTTCGTTTTGCTTGGTCTATGACAGGATACCTTTTCAGCCGAAATCCAGGCCAACATTTTTAAACTTCCAAAACCCTTTAGTATGAACTCCGATTAGACCTATTAAATAGAAATGCAACTAGCCAGTCAGGTATTTCCAAATTTTTCAAGGAAGGTTTTTGTAAATTTAAAATTGGCAGCTTCCTGTGGTTCTGCAACAATATGCCCAAAATGGAGTCTTAAAAACATTGTGAAGTTTAAAGTTTCTAAAATAAACATTTTTACACGAAAACAATTATAATTAAACGCAGATTGATCCCCGGACTCGCATGGTATAGGTATATAGCATAAGGTGTAGTAATTAATTCGGGTTAACCTCGTGTAAGTAAAAGTGAATGTTCTGTACTTATTGATGCTTCATGACAGTTCCCGATTACCGCATACCAAATAACTACCTGTAAATTCAACTTTTTAAGTCCATGATGGGAACTGTGTTGATAATACGCTACACTGCAACGCTTCCAGAAAACAACATTCATGCCTTGTTAGCTACCCGTATTATTATGATTATACGATTATTATTATTACCTTCATAATGGAGAATGATGTAGTGTATTTTTATATTGACTGCTTTGTATATCTCATGTTTATAAAAGCACACGTACCCTACAATTTTTCCTGAAAAAATGAAAAGCCTGGCCCTCAAACAAGCTGGAAACAAACCGCCCTTAACTGCCCATTGTTCAAATATACAAAGACCACAAAAGAGCTGACAATTCACCGGAGTGGAGTTTCGTTGTGCATTTTGTCGAGTAGTATGTTCCAACAGGTATGGCACTTCATTTCCCATTGTGTCATGTCATGGCACAGCCATATATACCCAGCTAGTCATCTTGTCTTCCCCAAAAAAGAAAATAGGCAAAGGCCCTTGTTTGATGATGATGGAAGAACAAAAATATGCATTAGAGAAATTATGTTGGATCATTCGACGAGCTAACCCGGATGATATATTACCAAACTGAAAGAATCTGTGCATAGGATTTTAAATCGTCTCCTTTGTGTCACCTTCCTTAACTGATTTTTAAACTGAACGCAAGTTACCAACTTGCTTTTGCATATTTTTATAGCTGACAAGCAAGCCCCTTAACATTACCCTACAAAGCAAACAGCATTTAAGGGCAAATGTAACCCAAAAAATTTGGTATGTACTAATAATGCAGGGGCTCATCGCCATCATTATCATCACATTTTAGACGGCAGATGAGAGTTCATTTGTTCGCCCACAAAAAAGCTAACATGAAAGAGCGGAGCAAAGTCGAGATGCTCATTTATCAGAAATCAATTGCTTTTTTTGTCCCAACTTTATTTGGCGGAGGTTGTTGTTGACGATGATGATAGTTCTCCTCCTCACTAGTCTGCCCTTAAATGGGAGATCGTATGCTGAATAGAAAATGCGATATGGCATATCTATCTACTTCTATCTATCTCAGGTATATTCACTTCTATCTAGCTACAATCTGGCTGGATTTCATTTTATTCTTCAGAAAGTACTACCTACACTTATATGACCGTATTGTATTGACATTTATACATTGCACATTCGAGTAGACAAAATATATTGCTGATGAGCCACCGTTTTGTCTATGACTACTGAAGCGACAATGCTCCGGCCCTTCCATTTTTTTAGACAAAGCCATTTAATCTATTGGAATCTCTCTCTGCCTTAGGTATAAAGAGCGTACGCTCAAGCTCTATTCTATACAAAGGAATTCTGAGTTCATTTCATTCATTCATCTAAAACCATCAATGTACTGCCGAGTAGAAAAGAAGTAGATTTTTCACAGTCTATTGGCCTCGAAGATCGCCCATTTAGCCACGGTTGTCCTTTTTTGTCAACCTTATAATGGATTATGAGCTGCCGGTAAGCCAATTTTTCCCTTTTGTTACGGCAATAACACGGTTTATATAAGGAGGGGGTCGCAATCACAACAATGTGTGAATTGACTTCACCTCTCTCTAGGAATGATAAGAGATAGACAAAAACGACTAGCGAGTGGATTATGGTTCCGAACTCCATAATTTGTAAGCACTTATCGGGCTTTCAGTACATCTGTAACTTTTATATACAGCCGGTCAGTCTACAACTAGTATATAAAGTAACAATATGAATGTAAAAATGTTTGAATGATCATTTTCACTTTTAACAATGAATGAACGGTTTTCTTCTTCGGTATATCGTAAGAAAGTATTTGAGTACAATGAGCCATCAGCCGAGAACTACTGGATAGCTTTCAGAATTTATCACTCTTGAAATTGCTTGAAAGATGGGCAATTCCAGAAGATCTTATGCTATTACGGATGATCCTCGTCATCAGCTGTAAAACCAACTGACTGGAACGTATGACTGTCCCTTATCCATAAAAGTTTATGAAATAGGTTAAGTACTTTTAGGACATTGCCTTGAATCCATTGACTTTATATCATGTCATGATTTGAGCATGGTAAATGGGAGACTAGTACGTAACTAGAGAATGGAAGACGACTACCTACTCAAAGTTCATCAAAAACTAAATAACAAAACCAGGTAAAAATTCAGGGAAATTACTTACAGTTGTTAGTTAACTGTTTCATATCGCATTTAACTTTTACTATTTTTACTACATGCTGAACATATTTGTCGAAAATTATAAAGTCGATATAAAAAAATTAATTGATATAAAAGTTACGTATGAATGTAGGTGGGTGGATTCTGAGTCAGATTAACTCTAAAGTTTTAACGTGTACTGCAATAAGTTTTAGAGATTCACTTCATCCAGCAGAAGTGAAAATAATGTAATAATTTTACAAGATCATGCCAAGAAATCCGATTAGTACAAAAGCAATCTTTATGAACTTACAACAGTAAGCCTATAAAAAAAACATCATTTACTTTTTGGAGCACGGTAATTGATGTCAAAAGGGATTAGTATTACAAAAATGAACACATTTCTGCATGAGTTGCTCCAGCATATCCAGCATCCAAACTCAATATTTTAAGTTGGAATAATAAGCTCCGATTATGACACGTTTTCCACAAAAATTTTCACAGGTTAAGCCAACCGGACTGGGCACTAACTATGTTGTTGTGTTGAAATGAATAAAACCATGAAAAATTAAGGATGGGTTGAGTGACTGCAAAAGGGTGGCAGGACATGTTTTTGCTCTTTTCTTTTGCATTTATTCCCAAGCCTAAAAACGCAATGCCAATGCCCAATGTTACTGTCATGCATTGAAATGATATGATATGATAAGTTCATCGTTTTGCGTTGGTCTTGGTCAGCACACCAACCACGATTTCATCTTGGGGAATCTGGTTCATGTCAAATCAAATATTGTATTTATTCATAATTTTTCTTTCTTTGTGCTTATGTTTTCCATGGGAGGTCCCAAAAACATCCCATCCCAGCCCAACAAACCAGCTTTTTCTTACAAACTATCAAACTATTTGTTAGTTGCTTACATAACATCATACCTGCCTGGTTGTGAGTTCTACCGACTGGGATAAATAGTTTTAATTCTATTCATACTTTAGACAAATAATTATTTTTTAGGCTTGACTAGCTAAGTAAGCACATTAGCCATGGGACTTCATATTAATATCGAGAGTTGATGAAGTGTGTAGGTGAAAAATGGAGCTGATGAGGCAAGAAAAAAGGTGATGTGTCCACTGCTGGGTGGCTTGCCAGAGCCAACTCCTTTCCCTTGGAGAGTTCTTGTTGCGTTAATAATGCTTTTATTCTGTCAATAATAAAATGAAAAGGGTGGATCATCGGGAACAAAAGCAGCAGGTTGGATCCTTGGATGATGATATGATATTGTCTCCAAAGTTATAATCGATAAAACATACCCACCTACATACATACCCAATTTTATCTTGTATTATTTCCAACCACAATTTCATCCCGCAGCCATTTATATCGAGTAACAATGTATCCTTGTAAGTTTCCATTCATGTTCCAATATCAATTATGGGAAACCTAGTTTTGATAATGATTACAAAGGGTGTATCACTTTCTGATTTTACCTGGTACGAAAATGAAAACTGATATGAATTGGAATGACTCGACAGTTCGAGGAGAAAGCTTGGAACGGGGAAGAGCACAAAAGCTATCTGAGCTATCCGACAGGACCCATTTGTCTTCTTGTCATTGAGGGAAAGATACGTGGGATGAGTTACACGAGTGCTGAGTTTTTTATACGCTAACTGCTTGACATAAAACCTATTTAATTAATGGGATGATAATGTAAAAAAAATCTGCCCGAAATTTCTACAAGTCACCTATTATAGAGGTATATAGGAATAAGTCCATATAAATTTTTCCCTCGTGTTATCAATATCAATCAATTGATTTCTTGAACTCATTTTAGTCACCCACACTGCACAGTTAGAAAAAACCACACACGCCTTTTCAGAAGGTTAGACTCCCTTCTGTAGCTAGTTGGTTTTCGCCTTTACTGGCAGTATCGCCCACCTGCACGCAAAACTTGACAGAGTAAAACTTTTACTCGGAGAGGGAAACCGATATCAAATATGATATGATATGATATGATCCTCGTATAAAATGATCTGATATGATATGACCCCGTCTCAACGCAATGCAATGTAATCTAACATGGGAGTATGGAATGGGGAATAGTATTCCACAACAAAAACGAATCTTCATTCCTAGTCCTTACAAACTATTCATAATTCATATTCTACTCATTCATTAAAATAACACTTTGTTACACCTTGTTTTCTTCTTCATAATATGGTGATAGTGATAGTGAGGATGATTAGGCAGTTTTCACCCTCCTTTTATTTGCCAAACATAAATCAATATTGTTTGTGTGTTGCAGATCGCATATCAAAGCTAGAAAACGCACCATGAGACGACAGATTTAGGAGGAAAGGAGTTTGGGAGAAAGGAAAAAAGGCCTTTTGAAATACCCAAGTGTTGTAATATATTCAAAATTACACATTTCAATTAGCACACGCTGTGAGAAAAATTAGCTTCATGTTGTTTATGTCAACTGTTGTGTTGATCAAATCAAAAAGTTGGATTATTTAAAATAATATTGTGCTTTTTAATATTGTTAACGCTATTAAGAAAGGTGTAAAGTTGATTTTTTACCTTTAACCATATTTGATTTACGGAGTACAATTACATTATTTAAAAAATTAAAGAACCAAATTAACTAAATATTCCCCTCTCAAATTGATTGAAAGTTTTCGTGCCTTCAAAGCTGTAAAAAGGACCAAGCCAAGCCTACCTACCATTCATAATTATCCCTTTTTATCTTCCCATTTGTCAATGATTACAATTATGATCATAATGTCCATTATTAACCGGAGGGCTTAATCGCTCTAAATCATGCAATGAAAGATGGGCAATATCCATCCAGATTTACACTCATAGATTCACAGGCAAATAGTAAAATGATCCACCCACCGTAAAGAGCAATGCCTCAGTATTATTACATGGCGAAATGGAAACAAACGCGAATTACGCAACAACAAATGAGGCATTTTCTTCAACGTTTTATATATTATACTTCATCTGCAAAATGTATCAACTCATCCCATATCCTTTTTCCCTTAGCAGTGCGTGACGTGATGGAGGCAAACAGGTAAATAAAAGTCGGCATATAAAAGGTAAGCATACTAACTGCAGCAAACCATACACTTTTATACTTACACAAAAGAGGAATAAAAAAAATTGTAGCTTTGGAGCAGTAAGAATACCTCTTTTTATATGGGCTTTATACAAACCTACATCATTAGCGTGGCAGAGAGTTGATATCAAAAACTCCACCCGAATCCACAACCTTTGGGGATGGATCTATGGAGCGCATAATCGTATCATGAGGATGGAACCTGAGCACCCTGACTCAAAAAGCCAGTAAAAAGTGAGCAGCCAACCAAGCTCTCAAAGCTAACTGTTTTCATCAATGTGGGCTGGCAAAATGTTTCTCTCTGTGTATATCTCATATCATCTACGTAACATGAGGAATATCACTTCGACATCCAGCCTGTTACGTGAATGCATCACAAACAAACTTAAACGTGAAATGAATGTTGCATTGCGCCGTGTTCCTTTCTTCATTTTATTCAAGTGTTGTGGTGTTCCTTGTAAAAAAATGAAAATGAATGCTGTTGAGTGAGAACATAAAAAAAGTTACTAAAACATACACTCACCTAAGGATAAGTATACAGCATTGTAGCTCTTTTTTTTATTGTAATCCTTGCAAGGAATCATATCATAATTGTAAGATTATGGCTTATTGTTTTATCCTTGTAGAATATGTGTACAATTTTATAGCAGAAAGTACAGCGTAATCCATGACAAGTTTTTTCTGCGGTTTTTATGCGATGGTTATTAATGCTTATACATTGTTTCATTTTTAACATGCATTCATGTTCGAACTATTTAAAAATAATATTTTTTGCAGCAGCATTTGTACAACAAATTTAATTCTGGGATGACATGACAGGCGAGTTGATGGCGTTAGTTTTTCATTGCTATTTTTTCTTCACCCATCGCATTTACAATTTATTCCATGACATGGCATTAATTGTCTGTAATTTGAAGTTTGAAGGATTTTCAACCAATTTGGAACATTTTGGCATGAATGCCTGCTCTCGCGCTATAGATAAAACCTATTCCATATCCAAATTAATATTTTTAATTTTTCGGATCGAATAAAAAAAAATGAACTGTCATAGCCATAAAAATCTATTAACACGATCAGCTTCATTAAGACCAAGATCACCGATCGGATCGGCATATCTCTACCCATTTACTAAAAGTGACCAAAGAAATATGAGGATTAAACGCTTGGGAATACCAAATATCTCTGATCTTTTCTACTTATATTGCTGGCGTTACTTTTGGTTTGATCTGGCTTCATGATGGCTACTCCTTTTCGTTTCGCAGCAGCTGAAACTGGTCAAATACAAAGGATAAGCAGGGTTGATGTTGTTATTATGATTTGGTTATCAACTTTTGACATCACATATTGTCTATGCCTATCTATACGGATGGGAAACTGGCCTGGCATCACCTCACCACTATCAGACATCACTCCATCCAATATTTTGCCAAGCATGTACAGGACATGGATGGTATATTATCCTGATTATTATTTGGTCTGAAAGGTAAGTAAAGAACAACGGCAAAAGAGATGAGAGGAGTGAGCAAACTTACAACCCCGGTTGGTTCACGGCTCTTACTATGATTTTTTTAGCTTGAATAGAAAATATATTGTGGAAAACCAGCATACGCAACATTTAGATTTTTGTGATATGTCCATACATATTGGCACGGCAGTCAACAGACGAGCTCTCTGGGAAGCTCACTAGCTTTCTTTGAAATACGCGACGGTTTACTGCTTACACTAGACAACTACGATATTACTGAAAGGTTTATAGGAAAACTTTTTTGTTTATCCATGTCGCTCTCAGCAGTAGTCAGAGTTAAGTATAAAAAGAGCTGTACGGATAGAAGCAAGCCATTACTGATTGCGCTATATTTTCAAAGCATTACACCCAAACCCTAAACACTCTTTCGAATCAGTTTGCTGGCAGGCTTTCCCTGTGAGCAATATTATGTATAAATTGGCCTGAGAGAAAAAAGAAGAAAAATCTGTCATTCTTTCTATCATCTTCATTATTACTGTGATGTCACTTTGATAGCACTATTCGTGCGTGAGTGATTTTTTCTAGTGAGATTTTATAGAAAATTAAATGGGGAAATATCATCTCATTTTTTTCTTTTAAAAATTCTCATTGCCAATTGTCTCCTCATTAAAAAGACAAAGATAACTACAAGAAAGAACAATCCTTATTATCATTGACTTGAATGAGCTTCTAGAGATCACAGAGAAAAGGGGATTATTTTTTTTCGCATTATATTGTTGAGAAATAATAAGGTGAAAAAAATCTGGACACAAAAGGAAATATATGAAGTTCCCCTTTTGACTTGTTCAAATACACATAATAATGTACTCCAGTTAACAATACAAACAATAGGGGATGATAAGCTCTAAGCTCAGATTTTTTTCTTTTCTTGTTATGTCACAAAAGATTCCCTTTTGGGGAAACTGGACTGGATAGAATACGGGAGTCAAAAGGGTCCTTTTCATTGTTGATGCTTTCATTCTTAAAGAAAGCTCCACGCACATTCATACTCAGACTTGACAGACTTGAGAGAAAAAGTGAGCAGTTCTGTTCTTCTGAAGGATTCTGACCAAAAACATTACATTTATGAGAGTAAAGTACGCACGCTCTTCTAAGTCCCTCATTTCTTATGTTGAGCTGGATAGTTTCTTGATGTGGAAGAAGCTCCTTCGCTCGGTGTCTTCTCCTGGACCCTTTCAGATGACTGAACACATTATTGCCCTCAACTCTATTAATCTCCGTGAGGCACTCAGCTGAAGAGGAACCTCTTCTCCAGTTCTCTCCTCCTTTAAGAAATCTTCCAATGCTCCCTTATTTATTACGTGTTTTTGTTATTATGGGATGGGAGTAGTTTTTCGAGTATATAAAATAAACGCAATTCAGTTTTGATGGTGGTGGTGAGCTATGTTGGTGTTATCATCTTTGTTATTATTTATACAAGAGTAATATTTTTCTTGAGGACATCCCTTTCCATTCAGGGGCCTGACACTTATAAACAAACTATTCACTCCGGAGTTTCTCCTCATTCTTCTTGTGACTGTGGTGGAAGTAAGTGGGTATGGAAGTTTGGTGGAAGAAATAAATAAATTTATGTCGATGGATATTTGTGAGCGTTACATGAAAGCAAACAGTTGTATAGATTCTTAGGAATAACACCAACCTGTTGACTTTTCTTCAAACTAATTTGTTTTTGATTACAAGTGCTATCGGTGAATATTTTTAAAAGAAGTGTAAAAAATAACTTGAGTGCGTTTTATGGAAAAGTAATGGATTTGTGAACTTTATAAAATGTTATTGAGAAATGAGATGAGAGAAAATCGATAAATCAAGTTTTTGGAAGCACAATAGTGTGGGACAGAGTAATAGACAGTAATTTTCTCACTTTTCACTTGTTCGACATAAAAAAAGTCGTGAAATGATTCTCGGAGCAATGGGAGACGTAGGTGGATTACTCTCCGGGTCCAATTTAATGGGCGGTGCTGGATTGTCGTCTGTCACATCAATGGGCACATTATCCCTCGGCCCTCCATCCCCTAATCCTATTCTTCCCTCTTTTGGATTCACACAGGAGCAGGTAATAATTGGATGATTATGGGTTTAATTTAATTTTTATTGCGAGGAAAACACGCAAATAATCCCACTATTAGTGAAACATTGTCATTGGGCTTAATTAACAAATTACGAGTTTCATATAAGCTCCTGTTGAGTTAAAAATGCTCATTCAAGATAATATTCGGTGAAGTCATAAAAATGAAATGGCTATTAATTTGCATGGCGCTCAAAACCCGTCGTATGATGATATCACCCTTAAAATAAAATAATAAGCAATTTAAACTAAAGCTTACGTTAGGTAAATCCCTGGAATCCGTGATAACGGCAATAATTGTTACAAAGTAAACCCAAAAGCAAAAAAAATTAGGTAGATAAGCACTAAATTTATGATAACTTTTTTTTCTTGAGAAGCCGTTAGCGCAAATGTGCTTCCAAGTCTTGACTTGTTATGTCGTTGTCAGTGTCATTTCGCTCCAGATAATCCCTATCCCCATAAGTATAATCCGTGACTTATGGTGGGCTCGACTTACGTAATTTTTTTACGAGAACATTGCTCCATCCACTACTGTTTGGAAAAGTAGGAAAAAGTATTCAAATACATAGTATATTCCCCATAAATATAATGTTTCCATTTTTTACAAGCATAATTATTATCATTCGAAATCGTCACTGGATTTATGTATGTTTACATGTGAGCTTATGTTTTTCCAAGGGGAATTGTATCTGTCAAAATGTGTTCTTATTTCTGAAAAGACGAAGGAAAGTAAGTAGACAAAATAGATATTTGAATACTTATGGCTAGGCTTTAGTTAATATAAAAATGGAAATCTTAGCCTTGCACACAAATCCTATAAATTTTGCATTTTCCTATAAGGCTACTTCTAATGATATCTAGTTACAAACATGAGTAGGCTCAATATTTATGATGGTCGTAGCTTTTCCCATTTCTTGGAAAGTAAAATGAAAACGATGTAAAATGGCAAGGGATAAAAAATACAGCGGTGTTGTTATTTTTAGTTCAAATTGAAACTATGTGTAAAATTTTAACCTTCCTTCTTTTATGGATTTTCCAAAAAAAAATTAAATTGCATGAACCTGATTTTTTACCAAATAAAACCAACATTGGTGTAATAAAGTTTCCTGCAAATTTTTTTCTTCTCCGTTCCGCAGGTTGCTTGTGTGTGCGAGGTGCTTCAACAGTCAGGGAATATGGAGCGCCTGGCGCGCTTCCTTTGGTCTTTACCGGGCTGTGAGAAATTGCAAAAGAATGAGAGTGTCCTGAAAGCAAAAGCCGTGGTTGCGTTTCATCGGGGGAATTTTAAAGAGCTGTATAAAATTTTGGAGTCTCATACGTAAGTGTCAATGATGGGGTCGATCATGACATCTTTTTTATTCCCTGCAACAGGATTGACCGAAAAGTCGGAACCATTCACGGAAACATAATAATTATCCCTTTACTTACAGATTCTCACCTCATAATCATCCCAAATTACAAGCTTTATGGCTCAAGGCCCATTACATTGAGGCTGAGAAGCTGAGAGGTCGACCTCTTGGAGCTGTTGGTAAGAAAAGAAAAAACTTTTACTCCTGCCATTCCTTGGTCCTCTATATAATTTTAAGTATTCATATGTATGATCATCTTTGAAATTTGTTTTGGCTAGAATATTCTTTTCTTTAATTTTTCATAAATTATTTATGAGCTATTTAAATAAACATTGTTGGATTTGATGATGGATAATGATGATTATCCAATGAAATAGCTAAGAATTGCACAATCTCAAGAAAACTTTACTCTCCACTCATATCACTCTGCATTTGTATTTCCTGTGTTAAGAATTTCATAGCAAATTGATCCCCATCCCTTTCGTCGGTAAATTCGGCTTAAACAAGTTGTTTTATTTTTTTATCGTAAGTAGTGTACACGGTTCAGTGATCGCTCCTCAAATGAGTCTTCCATGTTCATATTCTCTCTAGTTGTAATTTTAAAGGCTATTTCATCGGTTTTAAAAAGCCACTTATTATCAGCTAACAAGGAATTTTTGAAAAGTAAGTGATGCTCCAAAGCGGAAAAAAATGACAACGCTTGCCAACCTCATATCGCTGATGATGATGTTGATAATAGAAGAAGATGTTGATGTTCCCTAAACACATTTATCAATCTTACTCAAGTCAAGTTAGAGTCATTTCATTGACTGGTGGCAGAAGGGGAAAATATAAAAGATGAGGAGTTTAAAAAAGTCAAATCCTTTATAACAGTCATCATCATCATATCATGTTTAGTGTAGTAGCTTATAACCCTATATATAGAAGCTCGGATTTTTAAAACTCGTAAGCATATAACATATAAGCCAATCCAAAACTCAAACCAACCATTTTTTTAAAAAGAGTGGAAGAAAAAACAGAAAAAACCCAGGCGAGAGATGTTCATTATGATGGTGATGGTTGTGGGGTCTTCCCCTTCATGACTTCCTCGTACATAAATAGCTACTTCATCATTCATAATATAAACTCCTTTTTGACTCCATTAACTCATATCCACTAAGAACTCCCGTCTAGTCTCTCGTGTGACTTTGTTTGTTACTGGAATTGAATCATACGTAAATGTTTTGAAAAAGTCCACGTCCACTTTCCACACTCTCTCCCATAAATTGCTAGCAAAGGGGGAGACTAAACAAAGTAAACTTTAGGGGGAAGAGGTTACTTAAAGCCTCTTCCGAGATAATAAATGTTTTTTAAGGAATGTATACATTGGCAATATAATAACATTATAGAACATAACACATATTATCCTAGTTTTTTACAGTCATTTCTCTGATTGTGTGTTGGTGACTGAAATGAAAATAATGGAGTGGATTTTATCACGGTATTAAATGGCATGGTAGACATTGTTGTAATCGCTCGTTACGTGCATAGCACAGCTTTAGATAAAGGATAGAGATTATATATATATTTTGCGGATACGGAACAGGGAACCACTATATAAATACGTGACGAGAGGTCATATTTCATCGTGAGATAATCTATTCTCGACTAGATTTACAAAATACTTTATGGGCGAGCGCATTAGTTTTGTTTGATATGGTTGTGGAAAAAATGTTAAGAGGGATTCATGCATAAATGGGGAGTTAAGAGAATTCTAGGAACGTATCTCTGTGAAGTAATAGTCACCATCAGTTTTGTTAAAGAGGAATAAAAAAATTAAACTATTTTTGAGCTGTCACAATATAGATTATTTATTAGTTTGGATAGCTGAGCTGTAGCAGAAGCTCCCATAAAATTACGAAAAAAGTATAAGATAGCAATAAACTTGTTTTTCTGTTAGTTCTATGGAGTTGATCCCCCCATTTGAATTTACTATGCATAAAATATGGAGGAAATAATTGAATTATGAGTTCATTCTCTTCTATATTATGGGGATTTACGCCTAAAATGGTCTCTTATCTAAAATAGCTTGAATTTCGTAAAGCTAATTCAATTAAATTAAATGATTTTCGCAGGTAAATACAGAGTTCGGAGGAAGTTCCCATTGCCCCGTACAATCTGGGATGGAGAAGAAACCTCCTATTGCTTTAAAGAAAAGTCGAGAACGATCCTCCGAGACTGGTACCAGCACAATCCATACCCTTCACCAAGGGAGAAACGGGAGCTCGCCGAGGGTACTGGGCTAACCACAACTCAAGTTAGTAACTGGTTCAAAAATCGGCGACAACGAGATCGGGCTGCGGAGCAGAAAGATGGTCAACCAAGGTAAGAAATATGTCATAGTCATGATGATATTTTATGCAGATAATGTAGTCAAAAATATTTTTCGATTTGTATTTGTTGCTACTATTCATTGGTCTGGGTATTGTTATTTGTGTAAATGATACTTTTTGAGATGAGAGGAAACTCGATAGCCATTATTATGACGATGCATGATATGCTCATGCATTATGCATAAAATCATAAACAGTAACTGTAATCGCTTTGAGTCCTCTTTGAGTTGATTTTTAGTTAAATCTTTTATTTCTCCGAGTTCACCAAACCACCTTTTAATCATATTGACCTTAAACATTTAAAATTAATTTTTAATGGAAGTGATTATATGCATATTCCATTTTTGCAATAATGGCACATTGCCTTGTATGAATTCAATCACTTGTATTATGTATTTGATTAGTCCCTTTCCACTATAAGCACTTTAATATATTTTTCTGCAAAAATGCATCCCTCATAAAATATTAAAATGTAGGTAACATTATTTGTGTAGGTGGGTTCTCATTTTACATCCACATTCATCAAAATTGTTATGGTGCAAGTCCGGTCTGTTGACGGGATGCGATATCCTTAGTAAAAAGTATCAATTATCAGTTTAGAAAATTTTATGAAATGGTAAACTTTGTTGCGCTGTTATCCCACAAGGGCCATAAACGATATCATAATCTTTTTGATGTCTATGTTGAGTAAAATACCCATAAAGTATTATGTTTCATTGGACAAGTAAAAAGCTTTACATGGGGCTATGTTACTTTTTCCCCTCTGAAAAATAATGCGCTTTCGTAAATAAACCTGAATATTTTTTTCATTGTGGGGGTACTGAATGGCATGATGATGGAATCATGAGGAATTAAAGTAGTGGGTAATCATATTTTTAAAATTTAATATAATCTAAATCAACGAGCGATGCATGTAGCGACCCATCACCATTCTGAATTCTCACTTATCCCCATTTATAACACGAATGAATTTTTTCATCAGAATTTTGTCTTATTCTCGAGCTTCAAACCAATTTTCAACCAGCTTAGTAAATCCACCCGTGCGAGAAGCAAATTTTTCCGCATAAACTCCCCTAATTTACGAGCACATCTTTCAATTTTTATTCTCCTATGTGGAATATTTACTCTTTCGACGCTCCCGTCGTTAAATATTGTTAATATTTCAAAAGAAATATGAGGATAAATAGAACAAATCGACGGAGAAGAAGAGAAGAGAAAAAAATCATTTTGGACATGTTCCATTTCTTGTCATATTTCTTCGTACTCAAAACGATATTTTTTAAGGATAAGGATATCAGTACATTTTGCGAATATTATGGTAACTTATCTTGGATAAGCCCACGGGTGATATTTGGCTTCGGAGTTTAATTTTACATACATTTTTCTCCCTTGCTAAGCTCTCTTCAAAAAAATTATTAAGTAAGCCAACGAGGTAAATTATGTCCAAGGATCTAAGCTTGAATAATGCTCAATACTAAATCACGTATTAGGTTGCCCCCACTTGGCATTATATCATGTCACCACGAAAGAAGTTTGCCATCCCACATCCCATCAGCAACCACTCCGCTCTGTGTGTAGTTATCCGTGTGTGAGATGAGATGAGGCTAATCAGTTTCTGCCATTGCAAATTGCACATTTTCAATAAGCAATAAGAAACGCATTACCGAGGAAATTCTAGTAAGCGAGTGAAGATAAATATCTTGAAGACGTTTGCCAAAGAAAACTTACAAAATCCCGTGTTATGTTCCCTTTTCGAAGATTTACGGGGGAAAGAGTCAAGCTCATATACAAATCTGTGAATACAACAATGACTACAACACGACACTACGTTGGTTGATCCGTATGAACTCTCTGACAAAATAAAATTGAAAAAAGGACGGAAATGTGAAAATTCCTTTCATCATCCTTTCGTTGCATGACTGTTTTTATTCCACGAACAACAAGCATAGAGACGTAATACGTAAGAAATTACCAATTCCTTAAAGAAAAGCTCGCACTTTACTAGCTCGTTTCGGAAAGAAAGAGCGTCATTCATACAAGCCTGAGAAAGAAAAGGATGAGCCTAAAGTGGAAATGGATGCTGATGATGATAGTTTCCCATTGTGGGTGGCAAAAAGTGTGAAACCCGATACCCGGGCTCCTTACTGCACCACTCACAAAAAATGTACTTGTTAGAACTGCTTGTTCTATTTGAATTCCCTTCATCAGCCAACATCATCAATATCATCATCATCACGAACAAGCAAGGAGTTGGAATAACAACAAAATTTCTCTTTTTTTCAAACGAACTGATTCTGACAGTGAGACCGTTTTGCTATTCGTCATATGTTTAGCCGTTTTGCTTTGACTACTCGCTCCAGTCTGTTGACTGACTTGGACTGGGAATCTAAAAAGTACTTTCAATTCTTTCACTTTCTATGTGCTGTGGGCACACATGTGGAGAAATTCTATTTTACATTTAAGTCACCTCCACATTGAAAGCGTCAGTATTCTGGAATCTGGAATACTGAAAACCCATGTTTTACCTACGCGGGGTTTTGGGGTTCCCCAAACAACTTTCATTGTAGACTCTACATGGAAGATCTACACAAATGAGCCCATATACTCATACTTGTACATCAAACTTCATCTCATTAACATCATCATCTATCCGCGTCCTTCTCCTCCTCCCCTTTCCTTAAACATTCGAAAATAAACATACTCTTGAAAAAAAGTTGATGGAGGTGATAGTGATGATTGTAGCAGTCACAGTGGCAGTGTGGTTGATGATGGTGTGGTAGGACAACAGCCAGTTCCATTTCTCATCTTCCTCACATGGCTTCTACCACTTCAAACATCAACTTCGAGAAAAAACACATTGCCCGATTTTAAGCTCTTTAGAAGTTAGTAATGCTGCTAATTGTTCAGTTTTTTCTCTCCTCGTGAAAACAAAACAGTAGCTCGACGATATATGCTGAGGGAGGTATATTGTTTAGGAGGATCCCTCCAGAAGAGTAAAAACCAACCCATATTTACTATGAATTCGACCATCATCTCTCATGACACGACCTTTTCTCCTCCGTTATACCGCCGTCATAATAGTCATGTCATTCTATATGCCATCCCATCATCATCACCGTGTCTATATGTATGCTGCACTTCATTCTTGTTTTCCTATACCAACTCGCTTCTTCTTCCATATCGTATAGCCCAGCTTGGGTTTCCTTTGGCGTGGCAATAACTGACATTTGAGCCCCAAGACGTAACTCTAGATCTTTGGGAAAAAATCCTTAAAACAAAGAAAAAACAAATGCTGGTTCACGTTGGCAGCAAAATAGAGGCTTTGGCTACGTGTTTTTTCTCGGTAGTCTTTAAAAAAATAAGTTTGTGGAAAAGGATGAAAAAAGGCACAACACACAAGCCTAACGCTTTTGAGATGAGTTTTGTGGCATGAACTCATTCACAGGATTTTCACTCACTAGACACATCCACATTAGTTATGTTATCAAAATCATTCCGCTTTCCGAAACCGTTCTCAATTCTCCACTGCGAATATGAACCATGTAGGAAAAAACATACGGGACAAGAGTAATGTTACGTTTTCTTAGTTGACTTTGCTTCGTAATTTTTTATTCCCCGTCTTGCAAAATCGAATCAAATAAAACGTAAATGAGAACAAACTGCTCTCGTATTAGAATTAAATTAACTTTATCATCACCCTTGTCATCAGGTACTTTTATCCATCAGTCTATGGTTCATCTCAGAGAACGAATTTCAAACAGACATTTGGACTGTTCGAGGACAAGTCGTAAAGAAAAACGATATTATGAATAATGTGACATGAGTCACTAGTCAGTAACGCCAACATGGCACATTACTTGGTGGTCTCTTATTCCCATTACCTCTCAATATCCTAGTTAACTTTCATGCGTTAGAAATAGATATGGATTTTGACGCACGCATAATAATTTTCCGCAATTTTTGCATCAAGCCATAACTCACCCCAATCGAGTAGGAGTAGATCAAATAAATAAATCAACAAAAATTTTATCGATTGGTTAGTAGAGCGATACACCATATAATGACTGGAGGGTGAGGAAAATATCACTTTTTAAGTGATCATCATCTTCATCCTGACCTCTCAAGTAATTTTAAACTTGAATGAAATGTAAGGAAACATTTAGCATCAAAACCCACACAATATATGGTAACTGAAACGATCCGATTAAATTTCCCCCAGAATAAATCTTCTCTTCTGAAGTTTTCATAAGAAAGACAAAATATTTTTTACTATGAATGAATGCCAGATGAGGATAAACAAGGCGAAATATGAAGAGAAAAAACACTTCTCAGAAAAAATATTTCTCTTTGAAATGAGAAAAACTCGTAGGTATTTTTACAACAAGGATCACAACAAACACTAATCATTTTCTGTAAACAGGATATGTACTCCCGTCCCAAAAGTCGCTAAAAAACCTAATCTCACTAAGGCATATGATGATGATGACTATGACGGTGGTGGTGGTGAAGTTGAAACAAATCTGCGAAAAAATCTATGCATGTGTTTATATATTTTTTCGGTATGTCTATCACCATAATATCATTTGGTACGATCATTTCTCAGAGAGATTTTCTCTCTCTTTTGCTTGGGTTGGCGTGTCCTCTCATTTCACTCCTTGACTCCTCTTGGTTGAGTGAGTGAGTGTGTGTGACAAGGAAACTCTATCCGTTGAATTTTTCAACTTGCTAGTCAAATGTCACCCAGTTTTCTGGAATTAGTAACGGTACTTTGGCAAGTGGAATATATAGTTTTTCTCGTGATGATGATGATAATGACGATGATATCCCACTTAGTTTTCTTC
>JAQGAG010000035.1:0-34850 GCA_034696835.1 Lepidocyrtus lignorum
ACAATTACGCATAAATATTTGGGAGACAAATTGAATTGAGATACTGTTTACTGCATGTGTGACGTAACACATCACTAAAGTATTACTTTAATCTAGGAGAGATCGTAGCTATGATCGTAGCAAAAGAAAAAATATGATCTGGATCTGACTTGTGGCATGCTTATAAAGCTTATGAGATAATTACTTTCAATATCAGAACTTTCAATAATATGAATAAAAACTGCATAATACTTAATCTGGATTTAAATAACTTATTACGTAGCTGAAAGCTAGTATAGCGATTAGTTGTGCTGTCCGTCTGTCTGTCTGTAAACACGATAACTTTCGAACGGTATTGCATTTGGAGGAAATCCGATCACTGGAAAGGGGTCAAAGGTCAAGGTAAATTTTTATTAAGTGACAAGGCATATTGAGTGGGGTATCAAAAGAAAGCATTTTAACTGGCGAGTTTAACAAGTTATGTTTAGTTTCTGTCGGTGTCATACTCACTGAAAAATCACTGCTTAAAATATTAATAATCGATTTTTTTTTGTAATTTTAACATCTAATTTTTGTAAAATGGTCAGTATCATTTATACTATTTAGTAGTTTTGATTTCAGCTACGTTATTCTATTAATTATGATCAATTTATTTATTGAATTATTTTCTCATGACAACAACCCTAACCAAATGCTAAATCCTTAAAACATTTGGTTGTCCGTAATGGCTGGCAGATATCTCTGTTTTAAAAACTTTCAGCTTGTAACATTCCAAAAGACACTGTTTTTAATCTTCTTTCAATCCCGGATTTGGCTTCTTAAGCTTCTGTTGTAGCTAAAAGCAACACATAAAAATATGCTTGTCAATTGTCATACTTGGACATCATGGACAGTTAAAGATGACGATGAGTCAAGCTATTTAATCATAGTCATCATCGCGTGAATACGGTATTACTCCTTTAAGGAGTTCCGAAATTAATTGAGGTACGCAAAAGTTCGACCGATACACAGATCCTTCTTCACTAATAGCTTCGTTGAGATGATGCCTTCAGTTGGATTTTACCTTCTGAACGGAGAAGGATTCAAAGCAAAGTAACCATCCATCATCTTCATTTCTCTGTCCATAACCGTTCAAAAATCAAGATGAAAAGATTCTGTGTTTTGCTGATTTTGGCTTTAGCCGTCATGGCTGGTAAGAGAACATAGTATTTAAAAACTACATACATAGGAAGTTTTTTTTGAAGCATGATAACATTTTTGTGGAAGAGACATTAGGAGTTCATTATGAATTTTAATTAGTAGCGGGAATGATGGGACCCCCAGGAATGGGACCCGGTGGACCACCGGGGGCACTAGGACCACCCCCGTTTATTCAGGCGCTAATTGCCTCCAAGGGAAAACCATTTGGAGCTGGAGGAGCTCCTGGAGCACTTGGGCCACCACCCTTTGTACAACAAATAATTGCATCGAAAGGGATGCCTTTCGGAGGGGGACCTATTCCTGAGGCATCAGCAGCACAACAACCTGGGGTGGGGCCAACCGCAACAAGTCCGGCTTTAATGGGAATTCCGTCTTATGTTCAGAGCTTAATGGCTGCGAAAGCTGCTTCAGTTCCCTTTATGCCAGCTTCCGTTCCCATGGGACCACCACCATTTATTCAACAGTTGCTAGCAGCTAAGGCAGCTCAGGAGGCTGCGATGGCACAACAACTTGCTGCCGCCTCACAGGTATTTGGGTGTCCAGCGTCGATAGCTAATTCATATTTATTAAGCGGATTCCATTTTATATGTCGCTGATTATTTTATGTTTTAACAGACCGGAGGAGATGCTACGCCTGGACAACCTAGTCCAGCAAATATGACATCTCCCCCACAACCCCCAAATATTAACCTCGGTCCACCTCCATTTGTTCAAAGCATCATCCAAGCTAAGGGATCCCCCTCTTCTGCAGCACCAGCAGCAATCTCTCCTGCGGACTGGGTTCAACAACTTATACAGTCCCAGATTGCCCAGAAACTGGCATCCAAAACTTCGGCTGGTGTGGCCCCTGCTGCTCCTCAACCCGCTGGAGCTGCCTCAACCTCCATGATTCAACAAAAACGAGACGCCATGACTGGGACAGACGTTGATTCTCAAGTTGCCCCACCACAAGCAGCTCCATTTCCACCCCAACTCCAATATCCACCTTTCCCAATGCCAATGGGATATCCCCCATTTCCTCCCATGCCTTATCCAATGATGCCTTTTTATCCTATTCCGCCATGGAAAATGATGGGTTAAGGTAATCAGCAATTAATCCAATCCGCAGCTTACAATTTAATTTAACCTAGGTACTAGCTAGTAGATATTGCAAAGTAATATGGACCGATTATTGTGATTGGAGGATATAAAAATATTAATATATACATTAATGCAATTTTTTGTAACCTACATCACCTAAAAAATAAATGGCCATGCAATAAACTCAAACACAATAGTGGTTTACTCAATTTAAATTATTAAATTTATTGATTGTTTTATTATATTTTTAAATACAATATTTAATAGAATACGTCACTACACACTAATTAACGTTAGCGATAATAAATACTAAATAGGGTATGTCATAGTGACAATGGCAGGCTCAATTATAAATCAGTCTTCAGTAACTTTGAACAATTTTAGGAACTCTTCAGTGTCCACACTCACTTCACCACCATCGCAACTTTGTAAAAAGTGAATCAGCTTCTCTCCAGTCTTTACCATGGCTTCATAAGGCTTCTCAGAATTTGAAAGGCTTATCTTCCACTCATTGTTAAACGGATTAGTTAGATGAATTCTATACTTTCCTGTTGACAGTTTCTTCAAAAAATGATTTATAGCAATTTGAGGGATCTGCAGTATTTTCTCTCCCTCGTAGTTCCGACCCTGCATATCTTTCATTTTACAAACTGCACCGTTGAGAGAGCTGATCACCCAACTGTCTTTCGCTAACCTACGCCCGTAGAAAAGGAAGAACTCCGCCGTAATTGTAAGGACATCGCGTGCGAAGTCTTCAGAATTTTTCCACACAGCATTCTTTTCTGACAGCCAACTTTTAGCAAACTCAGGGTCGTCAAAAAACCCGATGTAGACGTCACTGCTAAACTTAATCACGTCCACGTGACCTTTAGATCGACTCTTTATCAATTGAGGAGTTGGGATCAACCGTTTCTTGCACAGGAAGAGTATCAGGAGCCAAGTAATCCCAAAAGGGTCGGGGATGCGGCTGATGCAGTTCTCCGTCTCTGTAGTAGTTCCACTAATTTGTATTGAGTTGGTCCTAGCCCAGTAATAAACTATGGTCCGGATCAATTCACACCTGGGGTCGAATGTGCAGAGGTACGTTATCAAACGCCACATTTGGAATTCCACGTTTAGGGCCTTTCTTCCCGTTAGCCAGATAGGCGGGTGCATTGTACCATCTAGACTTTTTAAAGAAAATAGCAAATTACGTTGATCCTTCATGTAGGAGGCATTACGGACGTTCAACCCGTCTGGAGGAAATAGCCGTTTCACTGACGAAAAAAACTTGTTCCATTTCTCTTGATCCCGGAATTGAGTGTCGATGGCAGCACAAGGTAATTCCATTAGCACAAAAGAGTTCTTGGTTAACAATTCGCTTTTTCTCTCTAACAAAATCAAAGGTGGTGGAGCCTTTTCAAAGTACTTCAGTTTTAGGGGAAAGTATCGGGAGATGATTGGAGTGATTGTGACTTGGTTTCCTGAGCCCACTGTGGCGTTCTCCGAAAACAGCTCTTGAAGGAGGGGAAGGAGCCTCATGACGGAATCATACTCCATATCCGGAATCTTCATTAACTCCTTAATTCGTTCAAGATGTTGACTGAAATAATTTGTTGTGGAGTTTCCAGATGGGCTGACTAGGCTGGGGATGCTATCATTAGCTTCATTCTGCGGCTGTGTAGTGTCATCAGTTGCATTCAAGCTCATTGAAGAAACCGATAAGTTGTCTGATTGTGATAGGAGCCTTCTTCGTTTCCTGCGTTCAGTTTTGATGCGAGGGAGGCTGCTAGAGTTTCCACCACTTTCCGAGGGCTCCAAGTTATCATCCGAAGAGTCATGATTAGATTCGCGAGCATCCAGTACTGGAACCAGAGCATCCCCTGATAAAAAAATCAACCTTTTAGTTTGCCCTTCTGTTATCAATTTAAGTTTTAAAAAATTGCATGTACTTGTCTTGCTTGTTTTGATAAAAATTTAAAATGATTATATTCATCTATTTTTTAACTTACACTCAAAATCCGGAATCGTATCCGCATCCTTCACCTGAAGTATTTGGTCACCCAAGACAACCTCTCCGTTTCGTATTGAAGAGAGCACTTCTTTCACCGTCTTACTGCAAACAAAAATGTAAAAATGATGTTTAAAAAATTACGCTCAGCTGGCGGCTTAAACAAATTGGCAATTAATTTTTAATTTTAATATGGATTAAATACGAATATATTTTTTATAGCTTAGTTACATGCTATCAAACTGCATAAATCCCACTAGCGGCCGCTCTGACCACCACACAAAGTCCGTGACAATCTTATCAAAGTCTTTCGAGAAATACTGGAGAATCCGGGTATCCTTGGCAACATGTTGTCTTGATTTTGAAAACAGGACCAAGGTACGTTTCCGAGCCTTCCCATGCCAACTATCTATTAACTCTTGTCTTGCAAGGTTTTGATGACCAGGCTCCAACAGATGACCCAGCCACTCCTGTCTGGTTGAATATTGACCTTCACAGACTGAGCAGTCATATAGCACTTGGAAGCCCATGTTGCCATCCAGGAATTATATGGAAGCGGTCAGCTTTATTCCGGTTTATCTATTGTGACGTAATTAAGAATAGTAATTATTTATATAATTTAATTGGTACCAGTGTTCAAACCCATCATCAGACAGAAGATGATGCATTATATCAGACGTAAAAACAATTTTTACCTATTCACTACTCACTTCAATTTTTCTTGCTACTCTTATTGGAAATAAGAATACTAATGTACCTAATCAGTCACTTTCACCAGTTACAGTCACGATCAATTAAAAATGAATATTTAATCTACTAACGATTAGCTTTCGACATGAGCAGCAGAGCACGTTTTCTATACATTTTTTGCCATTGTCATGTGCGTGAATATTTGCTTTGTTTACTTTTGTAAAGTGAACGATGGAACAAAACACAAGAGCCCATAAAGCAGGATGAAGAGGAAGCGCGCTGTCTAACTAGGAGTTTGTGGGGTAAGATAAGCTATGGAATGGAAGCTGACTAATCATGCCTAAATCTTTGTTGCAATTTCTTAAAATATTGCATTGCATGGCCAATACTAATGTATGAAACTACAAGTAACCTAACCTAATCAACTAATCATCCAGCGAATAAAAAGGTACCATAAATTTTTTAAAGGTACCATAAAGGTACCATTTTTGCATCCTTCACCAAATATTATCAACTGATCTGTGTTCTCTATTTTCATTTTCGCATGCACCAATGAGGATTGCAACTGAACGTTTTTTACTGATCGTGAAATTGTTTAACCTTAAAGCTATGCATATTGGATGGCCCTTTCCCCAGAACAAGTCTCACTCCGAAGCGACCAAAAAAAGGTGAACTTTGCGGGATGTGTTGTGGAGTCGAATGGGATTGAGAATGAGATTGCGATATTTTTATGAATACTAGTAACATCACATCATCGGCATTTTGGTAGTCTAGTCTAATTGCATCTAAATTGTACGAAGATGAGTATCGGATTTTAAAAAGTTAAATGAAAGATTATTGATCTTCATCGAAAAAAAAATGTTTCTTGTTTTCAGCCTTTTATATAGGTACGTAGGTCGTAGGTAATGACAGTTTTTATTTTACCGGGAGAAACTTTAACATAAACTAAACACTAAACAAGCATTGTATACATAGAATTCAAAATTATGTATTTTGTTGTTAATTTGAGTCATGAGATCTACGTTAACCAATCAAGGTCCATAAACCTTAACCAATCAATAATCAAACCAAACCACTGAATTTTATTTAGTTACAAAATTATCCACATTGCACATAACATGGGGTGATAAATTCATTCTAAATTGATTTTAAAAATTAACAGAACACTACTTTATGGCGTTGTTAAGTAATTACTCAACTACTTAATTTTACAAAATGAGAATTGAGTTAGATATTACCTATGTTAAATAGACAAGCTATATTATTATGTATATTCTACATAGTAATTTTAAGTTTAAAACTAAACAATGTATCGTATAGTCTAGTATATGACTGAACTTCACACGCAGTTCTCTTACTAGTGAAAATACAGATAAAGTTGTTAGTTACATACTGCAGATCACCTACTAGGTTAATTACTAATCCTTAATTTATTATTACTAGCTATAATTAAATAATTACTCACTCGGCATTTTAGTATTTTATACTTAAGCTTAACTAATCAAAAAAGGTATGGTTTGCAAGTTCCTTAAGTTAAAGGTAATCCCTTCTGACAAGTCAGTCATCTTCATGTTCCCCTCCCAAACGAAATCCCCAGTTAATTAAATTTTCAATAAGTTCAAGAAGTCTTCGTCATTTCCGCCGGATGGTTCAGCATCACTGTAAGCTTGAAGAAATTCATTCAGTCGTTGTCCTGTCTTTAGCATGGCTTGAAAGGGCTCCGCAGAGTCATTAAGATATATCCTCAAATCATTGCTGAACGGGTGGGTCAGATAAAGTCTTCGCTGGACCTTTTTTTGTTCCTCCAGAAAAAGTCTCACCGCCTTTTTTATTCCCGCATCCGGATGGCCGCCAATCGCATCGTTAAATCCCAAGATATCCCCATTTTCGGAATAAATTATCCAAATCCCTTTCTCCAACTGGGTTCCGTGAACCATGAAAAACTCCGCAGCAAGTGTAAAGACATCGCGTGCAAATGCTTCAGAATTCTCCCACACGTTGTTTTTTCCAGAAATCCAAGTTTGTGCAAACTCAGGGTCTTCATGGATACCAATATTGCCACAGGCTTTAAAGCGGAGCTCACACTGATTCTCAGATCGGCTTTTTATCAATTGTGGAGTCGGTAGAAGCCCCTTCCTGCATAGGAACAGTATCACCAGCCAAGTAATTCCAAATGGATCCGGAATGTTGGTGATACACTTTCCAAATCTTTCGTTTGACTCTGCAATCTGGATTGAGTTTTTCATAGCCCAGTAATAAATCACTGCCAAGAGGGGTTTGCAACGGGGGTCAAATGTGCAGAGGTACTTTATCATAGTCCAAATTTGAAATTGGGGGTTTAAGTCCTTGTTTCCGGTTATCCAGATTGGTGAGTGGGTGGAACCATCCATTTCTTGAAAGTGGAAGATCATTTTCTCCTGAGCGTTCCAAAAGCCCTTTGTTGGGTTCCCTTTATCTTCCGGAAAGGTGCGTGTCAGGGAGGAAAACAACCCCTTCCTTCTTTCTGGATCACAAAGCATTTCGTTGATCGTAAAATTGGTGAATGCAGGCATTGTTGCGGTGGAGCTGGAAGACTGCTTATCAACCCTCCGAATCAAAATTAAAGGTGGCGGAGTCACTTCAGTGTATTTAAGTTGGAGTGCCCAATTTCTAGAGAGTATCGGCGAAATCGTGACTTTGAGTTGAGGATTTTTTGTTTCAAACCCCACAAACAATTGTTCTAGAAGACAAATGAGATTCATGGTGGAGTTGTACTGGTCATCTGGAATTTCCATGGCGTTCTTCAGATGTTCAAGCTGGCGATTGAAAAATCCGGAGGAGGCAGTTGACCGCCCCAGTTGACTGACCTGTAATAAAAGTAATTTTTATTATAACTCAATTGTCAACCATGAATGAATCATGATAACTTCGAATTAATATTGACTAACCAGTTTGAGTTGACTTCCTTCCGTAATTTGATCTTCCTCAGCTTCCAATTTTGGGCGTTTAGTACCCCTCTCGGCGGAATCATCCCCTTGATCACCTCCATTACGCTTTCCAGTTGTGGAATTGGCACCGTTATTATAACAAGTAGATTTAGATACACGAGAGTTTTCTTCCTCTTTAGTAGAATCATGATCCTCCTTCTCCTTCTTGACTTCAATCTGGTTCTGGGTGAAATAGGATTTCCCTGTGAATATTGAAAAAAAAATTATTTCGTAAGCTCGTCATTATTGTGTTCAAAGTTTTAAAGATTCGCAATGTATCGAGATACATTATCTTACGTTAGATAATCTTTTGTAATAGAAGATTTATTGTTTATGATTTAATTAAAAATAAAATAAAAATTAATTCCACAACATACATTCAGCAGGGGGAATCTCATTGTAATCTCGGAACTTCGGTTGGACTCCAGAAATCACATGGGGAGACGCTGCAAATGTTGCGAAGTCCCTAAACATACATTGAATTTAAATTTATGACTTTTATTAATTAATTTAGCAATTAGTCCCAGCGAATATACACATACGCCATTTCAAAGTTAGCGAATTACAATTTACAACTTTAAATAAATAATTCAAGTGACATGAGCTATTTGCTCTATTGTTTTCAAACTTACCCTGCGTTGCAAACCATAATGCACACGTTAGCCTGAGGTCTGAAGCAGACAAAGTTCGAGAAGCTTGGAATCCTCGCGACATAATCCAGCATCGCTGACTTATCCACTTCCCCAATTTCACTGATCACGAACATGTTCCCATTCGACTGGAGGTACAGCAGCTGCATGTTCTCTCGAGCTTTCGTGCTGTGAAGTTCTGAATCCAGGTGGGAGAGCCAGTCAACCCGGGACTGGAAGCCCACTTGATCGCATGCCTCGCACTCGTACTTGACTCCTGCCATTGTTACGTACATTCACCCCGCCCACACAACTGAGATTAACTAATGCACCGAACCACACCGGTGTGGTGCTTTGTTGAAGTCTGATATTAAATTAAAATAACTAATCCTTTTCAAGTGCTGACACGTCCAACGTCTGGCTGGACCCCAGTCCCTACTCAACCGTCAATTCACGGGAATCGGCAGTCATGCGAATTTTCAGTAGTCAATACTTAACTTTTATTAAATTGCAGGATATCAATTTTAAGCAATCTAATCAGCAAAGGACAACATGCCAAATGTGCCAATTTTTTTTGCGTAAAATTCCCTTTCAATCAACAATCCTCGATTTTTATATGCACCAACTCCACTTGACTTGAGCAGAAAAACTTTTACTTGTAGGTAATATCCTCCCGCTTGAGTCATCCTATATATCCGGGGATATTGAGAACTTTGTGAGTCGTGCTATGTAAGAAAAGTTTTAATTCTAGCTTACTAAAAGCAATCTTTGTTCATTTCTTTCTTCACGTTTACACAGAAAGCCGCATCATTTTTGTATGCATGCATGTAAATTGTAAATACGACACGCTACTGTTTGGAAGAAAACAATTTATTTTCCGTTTCTGTGTGCGATTTGCATTAATTAATTAGAATACTTCACTGCAAAATAAATCAACAATTAAATTAAGTTTTTTTATATCCGTTTAACCAACGCATTATTTTAATTTTTACTAAAACAAATTACAAACAAAACAACAGTTTAAATATTGTTTAGAAAACATATTATTATGTTAATGGAAAAATTAAGTCATTAAGTTAGAGGAGTTACAACAAGAAATTGCAACTCTTTGTATTTAATAATAAAATGATTGTAATTACAATGACGTACCTGTAAGGTTTTTGAACTATAATAATACATATTATAATAGTAATAGTAATAATAATAGTAATATTCAAATATTTGTTGAAAACTCGAAATTTGGATTTTTTAATCAGTGATTTTTCAGTGACTATGTAACTGACATTGGCGAAACATGTACCACGGAAATCAGTAATTAAAATCCTTTCTTTTGATACCACATTTGCTGTATGATGTCATTTGATAAAAAATGATGACCTTGACTTTTCACCCACTTCCGGTTGTCCGAATGACCCCAAAAACAATAGGGTTCTTCCCATTTACCATTGGTACATGTGTGCCAAATTTGAATAAAATCGGTTAACGCGTTTAGACGCTAGAGCGCGCACAGACAGACAGACAGACAGACGGACAAGTGCCAAAACCAATACATACCTTACAGGTACGTAATAATCTGTATGTAATAAAATCAATAAAAATTCTAAATATTAAAGTTTCAATAACTTTAGGAAATCTTCGTTATTCATGCTTAATGGTTCAACATTCTTGTAAGTTTGAAGAAATTCGTTCAGTCTTCGTCCTGTCTTTACCATGGCTTCATAAGGCTCCGCAGAATCAGAAAAGATTATCTTCCAATCATGGTTGCTGAGAGGACTTGCGAGACAAAGTCTACCTGGGGAACTATTCGGTCGCTCCAGAAGTCGTTTAAACATTTTTCTACATTTCCCATTATAAGGTTTATCCATTATATGGTCCATATTATTGAATACTTCCCCATCTTGCGAATTTATTACCCAAATCCCTTTCTGGAACCTACTTCCATAAAACATGAAAATATCCGCAACAAGTGTAAAGACATCGCGTGCAAAGTCTTCAGAATTCTTCCACACATTGTTCTTTGCAGACAGCCAATTTTTGGCAAAATCAGGGTCTTCAAGGAAGCCGATGTTAACTTTCTTTTTGAACTGGAGTTCACAATTTTCGTTAGAACGGCTTTTTATAAATTTTGGAGTAGGTAGAAGCCCTTTCCTACATAGGAACAGTATCACTAGCCAAGTAATTCCAAATGGATCAGGAATGTTGGTGATGCACTTTCCTGGTCTGTCGTTTGATTCCGCAATCTGGATTAAGTTGGTGCTAGCCCAGTAATAAATCACTGCCAAGAGGGGTTTACACCTAACGTCAAAAGTAGAAAGGTACCTGATCATACTCCACGTTTGAAATTGCACGTTTAAGTCCTTTTTCCCAGTTATCCAGATATCTGAGTGGATGGTACCACTGATTTCTTGAAAAGAAAAGACCATGTGATCCAGCTTGTTCAAAATAGTTTTGGTGTTTGAGGCTGGAGGAACTACACGTTGCACTGATGAAAACAGCGTCTTGGTTATTTCCTGATCACATAGCATAGTGTTGATCTTAAGATTCATAAATGCCGGCAACGAAGTAGTACTTTTGGCATTGTACGGATTTTTATGTGTCCTTCGAATTAAAACTAAAGGTGGCCGATCCTTAGCTCCGTATTTAAGCTTCAATAACCAATTTCTGGAGAGTATTGGTTTAATCGTGACTTTTATTTGAGGATTCTTTGTCTCAAATCCCACAAACACTTGTTCTAGTAGAGACAGTAGCCTCTTCTTGGAGTTGTATTCGTCCTTTGGAATTTCCATAATTCTCCTTATATGTTTAAGCTGGCTACTGAAATATCCCGTGGAACTGGATGATTGTCCAAGTTGACTGAATATTTTTGGAAGGTGCCTTTCCGATATATTATTTGGTTGCTGATGTTTATGTTCATCCATCACATGCATGTCATTGGTAGCTATAGTCCATAATTTAGCTTGCAATTCACTTCCGTTAGTTCCGTTTTTACATTCGCTACTTTCGACAGTATCAGCATCGCCAGACGACTTATCCTTATCAATGTTATCCTCGTCATCCAAAGATTCATTATCAGATTCGTGGCAATCGAGCACTGGAAGTAGAGCATCCCCTAAAAAATAAAGATTATACCGATTCCTCTCATAGTCAGTTCTGAAGTAATATCACTGATATCAATTGACTTAAGAAACTAAGAAACAAATATGTATCGGTAAAATAAAAATCAATATGGATGTGGCCGTCGGCAGTGACCTACATTCGAAATCCGGAATTGTAGCCGCCTTCTTCACTTGAAACCGTTGGGTATCCACAACCACTTGTCCGTCTAATATGGAAGACAGGACTGTCGTCACCGTCTTGCTACAAGAAAAGGGAAAGGGCCAAGAATTTTTAGATAAAGCGATACATAAAACCGATATTAAATACTAATGAATGATGAATGAAATGAATGATCTAGTTTATAGCTTACATGCTATCAAACTGCAAAAATCCCACTGTCGGCCGCTCTGGCCACCACACGAAGTCCGTCACGAGCTTATCAAAGTCCTTCGAGAAATACTGGAGAATCCGGGTATCCTTAGCAACCGGCTGCCTTGATTTTGAAAACAGAACCAAGGCACGCCTCCGCTTTTTCGCATGCCAACTAGCTATTAAACGTTGTCTTGCGGGGTTCTGATGACCAGGTTCCAGGAGATGACCCAGCCAGTGCTGTCTGGCTGAATATTGACCTCCGCAAACGGAGCAATGAAATAGAAGCACGTGGAAGCCCATTCTGGAATTTGGAAAATGTTGAGGTATATCCCTTTCTGGTCTGCGCACGCGCACGACCCTAGATAATTGGAAAAATATATTTCAAGAACTTAATTTATTAATTTTAAATCATGCGGATAAATGACAATTGTTCAGAAACTTTATTTAAAGTACCGTGCTATTACTTTATTAATAGGGCCATTTTAATTATATTTGGATTTATTTTTAATTTTTACCTGCGGGCTTTAGGATGTAGGACGTCCACGTCACTGATAATTTTTACGTGGCAGGCAGCTGCTAATTTCTAGTATGCGTAGTTATCATTCATCATTTCGTAGCACATTTTAGCACTTGGATTTGTGGAATTTAAATTAAGTTAATATTAACAGTTAATTTGACTCCTTAGTTCTTGCTGGATTTATCTTTACATCCAGATTTCCAAATTCTCGATTTTGATTGTCTTCACCACTCTGAAAAATGTCATTGCGGATTTTGTCGTTAGTGGTTATTAGTGTCGTTATTGGCTTGTAAAAACAACTACAAAAGTGAAATTTAGCCCAAGTTGTGTGTAGTGTAGCCCTATGTAAATCCCAAAAACCAAAACAAAATCCCTTCTAAACAGCATGAGGACAGAAAACGCGCTCTCCAACTTACAGTTTGTGGGGAACGTTGAGAAATGGCGAAATCGTAGTTTCGGCAAACTGCCTCGTCTTTGTTCCAAATTGTTCAAAGCTTTGTAATTTTGCATGAGGACATAATAAGCATTCTGTTTTTTCATTCAATATTAATTTATATTTATGCGTGTTACGTTTGTTTGTACTCAACATCCAGATCATCAGTATAAATATAAATTTTCATTTGATCTTCTAAACTAATTTTAAAAAATGTCCGCATTGCATTTTGCTTCTGACAAGACAATAACTTCTGCCTCCCGTAATCACTTAATTATGCAGGTGGGATTTAAAATTTTTGTTCGGTTTTCATCAATAAAGCTTGGATTTATATGCATTTTATTTGCATCAATTATTTATCAGGAAAAAATATTTCGGTGAGGCATTTACACTTAATACTATTATTCATGATGCCCCAATATTTATTTTATTACGTAATGAACGGCAGTTAGTTCCGTGGTCAGTTATTCGTTTCAAGACAGCTAAACTGTCTAGAATCTAAATTGAAGATTTTAAAACACATTCATACCAATTTGCAGGAACGCATTTTATTTAAATGACAGTATATCATCAACATCAACCTTTTGCTGTCGCTTTGTTTAGTTCTTTAGGACAAGTGTAGATTATTTTTAAAATTCTATCAATGATAATGAAATGAAGAAGGATGAGGATACCATAATTTTTTTTGGCAATATAATTAGAGATTATCCTCGACCACAATAGCCATTAATGCAATGCAACGTGGTCGTCGTGATGGCCGTCGGCGTCAAAGCCAAAGCCAATACCAACCAGTGATGACGGACAAATAAGGCGCTTTGACATTAGCTTTTTAATCGTGAGTATAAAATAACACAAGTACAAAAACGCTTTTTCATTTCATGTGCTGTCTGGCTTCATTCCCAGCAATACCTTACTATATGATGGGTTAATAGCGTCTGTGTAGCGTCAACTGACACTTGGTGCATGCCGGCCAAGGGAATTCACTTATTTTCGCAAGCAATCCCTTACACAAATATAGATATAGGCATATTTATGCATAACTGCAAAAATACGTTTCGCTTCTGGCAACATGCGTTGAAATGGGACCGGATGCATAATATGCAAGTGAAATGCTTTTGCAACAATCAACAATGTCATAGATATATGTAGCTTGTCCCATATTTTGTTTGTCTTGACAATTGATTATGATGTTATATGATGACTGTGATAATTGATAAAGAGCAAGCAGGCCAGCTTACAGGGGTGTTATATTATGTATCGGCAATTAGAAAGTAAACTGAAAATGGTAAATGGTACACGACCAAGCACATAAAGTTAATTAAATTGAGGAGAGTTCTTGTTCTTGTTTGTGTGGGGCTGGTGATGACATAAGAGAAACCATGCACATGACATTTCATGCCATAATCGAAATTATGAAAGTTTTTGTGATGAAACGAAACGAGTGAGAGTGAGTAGTAAGACAAAGACAGTTTAGACTTTTGCATTTGAATTTATACTTTCTTTGTTGTTAAATACACATTTTTTTGGTGCAATTATACAGCTTGCGATGACATTTTTTTAGCGAAAATTCTGTAGTCAGCAGAACTGCGTGGGTTTATACGTATTTAAGTATTGTGTGAAGTATATATGAAAACTGTTGAAAAGATGTATGAATCGAGACGAAATTCAATCAATATTGTAATTGTAAAATTTAAAAAATATGTATCAGTTTCACTAATCATTCATTTACTTGATTTATTATCACAATTATGCAAAATTCACTCAATGCAACATGCAATCTTTGGAATTTTGCGAAATTCGCAGCATGCCTTTAATAATGCAGTCGAAAATTCGCAATATAATCTACATACTGACGTAAAAAGATAGAGTAAAAAACGTAATATTCTATCGCCGTTGGATAGGTATATAAATAGCACTAATAGCAGCAATCATAGCTTTAGCTACGAAACGGAAGGTGACTTATTTATAGTTATAGCAATTATTACTGCACTGCAAAAATGCACTGCTTTCAGTCTTATACGTGCAACATTGTGTGCAATAATTTGCATTCTTGCCTTGCCTTGCCAATTTGCCATCATCCCTCATCTCATAATCATCAGTATCAGCATCAGCAATCAGCATCATCACTTCCATTACACGGGAAAAGCTACCTTTCATTTAGAAAGGCATAAACAGAAGGCGACGGCTAATTTATTCGCGAAACTGGCTACTTGCATAACCTTAGTATGGCGCCCAGATCTCCAACTTATCAAGCTCAAATGGCGCCTCACCAAACAGACAGTTTGTCTGCCCGACTATATAATTAAAAATGTGTCCAATAACATAGGTATATTAGCTATATAAACGAGAGGCAGACATATAAAGAATGGGAATGAATAGGGGCCAACAACATTATTGCAAATTGCAAAGTAAAAAACGACAATAAATGCATTTTTACGCATAGCTATAATGTACAGTCAGTCATCCTTCTAGCAACACAGGATAGATAGAAGCGATAACTCCTTATTGCGATACACACTATACCCACCCTATATCCATATCATAGCTCTTGGCCTTTATTTATCCCTTATCAATTAGCGCTCGGATCTTTAGGTTTTTATGTTTTAGAAATATTATTTAATTATTCTCTTAAAACGCCAAGTCGTGTTCCAAAAATGTGCATATCTATTGTACATGAAACCATGTTAAAAAAAGACTAAATTCTCGGAAACGATAACAAACTTTTAAAAAGCTATTTATAGTGATGTGGTTAGTGGGATAAACGAATTTAAAACGCAGCCAAACAACATTTAATTTGTTACATTTTGACAAATTTTCATCGAAAACTTTACTGGCGAAACAACTGATTGCGAAATATATATATTCGGTTTTGGCGATATATGTTTGCTACTAAAATGTAAATATTTATTGAAAAATGCATTCAAATTGGTCAACATATTCATTAAAAATTTTAACTGTAGACTTTTCAATCAACCTAAAATTATACAAACTCAAAATTTACTAATGATAAGCTATAAGCTTAACCCAATTTATAAGCAAACAAACATTAAAATTAAACCCATACAATTTCTCCCTCTACTTATCACATCATTTCACCTTCTTCCTACTCGACTCTCTCCTTGCTTCCTTTTCAATGTAAACTGTTCAACATTCAATCCACTCTCACTCGACTCAACCTCAACCAGCCAACTTCCGTATCCCCTTCACGCACTCAAACCCAACATGATTAAGTACAAGGCACAAGGTAGCCTCTATCCTCCCCACACTGACTAATTTATCCTTGCCTTCCGAAGCCTTCTATCAGAACGTATCCATCCCATACCCCCTCACGTCTAACCATCTGATACGGAAGCTAACATTGTTGGGTATGGAGGCCACGTACCCATCAACGTTATAACTGGCTGCAATACCTACCCACACAATTCTCCACTTTTACCTTGGTCACTCCAACATCACTCTCTTGTGGGGCTGAATGCATGGGGAGGATAGGGGGAATGATAACAATAAATAATGAAATGAGTAAAAAAAAGTTTTTTTTCTAACCAGAAAAAAGTGAAATGACCGAGAGAAGACGGGGATGAATATAATTATTTGAAAGTTTTTTTGGAAAACAGCTCCTTTCTCTCGTCATTCATTCGAGAGTTCATCTGATTTCATAATTGGGAAGATGATTAGGGATTAAAAGTGAGATTGATTAAATTGGGGAGTTTAAGGTTGGAGGGGAGAGCTGGTTTGTATTCGTATTTGAGTTTGGGATAAGGGAAAGTTTGGAAGTTTATCGGTCGTTAGTTCAGTATTTGGAACTTTTGAAGGGGGATGATAAGGACCCCGGGAGGAGGGGGATAATATTTTGTTGTTTGGAGGGAAGCCTTCTTGATCTGGGAGGTGATAAAGGAGGTGCGTGTGGAATTAATTTAGTGGAAGTTCAGGTACAGCTGTTCATGTGTATTACTTTGTCACTTGTGGAGGACCTCGTTCCAATTAAAATGTAACTTTTAAAATGGATGAGGATGAAAATTTTGAGGAGGCTAGTTAATACGGTTGGGAGATAAGGTTAATTAAGATGAAAGAGGGGAAAATATTGTAACGGGAGGAATTCCTTAAATTGTTAATTAACTTTGGATAACACATGACCGCTTTCAGCTGTAAGTCTTACGGATCAGTAATAATTTTCGAACTTGGTTCGGTTTGAACGCAATTAAAGTTTAACGATTGGTTGATATGAAAATGTTGGGATTGTGCAACAGTTTGACAGTGACTCAGCTTCATTACTTTTCGAACATAAAATAAGGACCAGGAGAAGAAGTGGATGGTTAACTGTGAAATGGAAACTGAAACTGACCATGTTCAAGTATTATCATTGATTAATTGCGATTGTGATTGTGATCAGGAGGCGCATGGTCAGTTCAATTGGGAGTTTTGCAAGAAGGCTTCTTTTAAGTGTCAACTGTTAATTTGTTGGAATTCAAAACGAATCCCTTGGAAGAATAAAAACTAAAGGATAACCAACGGAGGAAGAGGGGTATTTATCGTTAATTTGGTACCTTTAAACAAAAGGAGACAGCAAAGGTAAGGATAAAATTGTGTGCAAATTAATTTTGCTGGCCTTTTTATCCAATTCAGTATTTTTTTTGTACGACGTCAACTTAAGTAAATGTGAACTTCTTGTTTTATTTTAGTTACCCAAACTGAAGTGAAGTCGAGTCAGATTATAAACTTAACGGATACATCATCAGAAGATCAAAAGTTGGAGCATCCAGCGCAGCATCGTCGTACAGTTAAAACTCGCAGCTGTATTATCAACTTGTCAACCACAACTAATTCAAATTCAAAAGACGTGACAACTGTCACTCGTCGATCGCTTTCAAGATGGCCAACAATAACGGGGGAAGCAATAATAATAACAATGCAAGCAGTAACAGTGGCTCCAGTGCGAGCAGTAATTCAGTTGGGAACACGAGCAGTCGTGTTGCCAGTCCACCACCACCGGACGCACCAACACCGGTCGCTGAAAACTGGTGCTACACACAGGTCAGTATTTTTAATCTGGGTTGTTTAAATTAATTTAATTTAAGCAGTAAGTGGACTATAGGACTAACTGGATTTTGTTCTGTGCTTTTCAGGTCAAAGTAGTAAAATTTAGCTACATGTGGACTATCAATAACTTTAGTTTCTGTCGGGAAGAAATGGGAGAGGTTCTGAAATCATCTACATTCTCCGCCGGGGCTAATGATAAGCTTAAATGGTGTCTCAGGTAATATAATCAAGTTGCCATGCAGCGTCCTAAATTTATAATTACAAATTGTGTAAGCCATTTAGCATTACCGTTCTATGGATTTATGCCGGACTATAATTTCTTGATATTTCTTATAATTTCAGAGTAAATCCCAAGGGTTTAGATGAGGAGTCCAAAGATTACCTTAGCTTGTACTTACTCCTCGTAAGCTGTAACAAATCCGAGGTGAGGGCCAAGTTCAAATTTAGTATTTTGAATGCAAAACGGGAGGAAACGAAGGCCATGGAGAGTCAGCGGGCTTACCGTTTCGTCCAGGGGTAAGTAGAATATGTAAATGAGTATGTAAGGAATGCAAAAGCTTCAAATGAATGCGGCTGCGTATACGAACAAGTCTGAACACGTTGAGGTGTCCTACACGTTCAAGACCATGGCTAGGCAAACTTTGATATGCTCTACTCGGATGATAATACCAATACTACGTTACGTTTGTTTCGCGTTTGTATCTTCGTCTGTTATCTCTTTTTTAAATTTTTTTTTTAAATTTAATTTATAGTAAAGACTGGGGCTTTAAAAAGTTCATTCGCCGGGATTTCCTTCTCGATGAGGCAAACGGCCTCCTCCCCGACGACAAACTTACAATATTCTGTGAGGTGTCCGTTGTCGCCGATTCTGTCAACATTTCTGGGCAATCGAACGCAGTGCAGTTCAAAGTTCCTGAGTGTCGTTTGAGTGACGACTTGGGGCTCCTCTTCGAATCCCAGCGCTTTTCTGACGTTACCTTAGCCGTTGCGGGGAAGGAGTACCAGGCACATAAAGCCGTGCTGGCCGCAAGATCACCTGTGTTTGCGGCCATGTTCGAGCATGAGATGGAGGAGAGGAAGCATAACCGAGTGGAGATTACCGACGTGGATGCCGACGTACTACGGGAAATGCTTAGGTTCATTTACACTGGCAAGTCTGGAAACCTGGAGAAGATGGCTGATGACCTGTTGGCAGCGGCGGATAAATACGCACTTGAAAGATTGAAAGTTATGTGTGAAGAGGCACTTTGTTCCGGACTTTCGGTTGAGAATGCTGCAGAAGTTCTCATTCTTGCTGATCTCCATTCTGCGGATCAACTGAAGGCTCAAGCTATCGACTTTATTAACATGTATGCAATAACTGATCTTCTTTGCTAAATTATTTTGAATATAATATTACGTATACAACATTTCGTAGTTATGAATGAAAATGCTAATTATAACTATAACCATTCTTGTCCGTTTGTGTTTATAGTCATGCTACGGAAGTAATGGAAACCATGGGCTGGAAGTCAATGGTCCATTCGCATCCCCACCTGATTGCCGAAGCTTTCCGTGCCCTAGCTACGCAGCAAATACCACCGATCGGACCTCCCAGAAAACGAATTAAACAGAATTAGAACCAAATGTAGTCTCAATAATTATATTGCGATACATATAAAGTACTGTTTACAGCTAGCAGTCGTCATCACAAGTAAACTATAAATGGATTTTGTAAATTAATTGTTTATACTATTTGTTCCAAAAATAGAAGAGCTCTCATCATTATCCCTGCAATCGCAACAGCCGTATCGTTGTTGCTTAGTCGTGTTTACATTTTACAACAAAGCCCTTATACCTTTTTCATCATTTATTACCCATAACCTAACCAGAATTAGTGTAGTTATATTTAACTTGTAATAAGTAGATCAATTGACATCGCCGTTCGTACCAGAATAGCCATTTGAAAGATTGTACTCCTTTTCACAGTAGTAATTAGTTAGGTTCATGTAGTTTGTGAAAGGAGTACTAGTAAAGTTTACCTAAAAGTAAACAATTTAAAAGGTTGAATTATTATTAGCATAATACTAACTAATAAATTACTGATGAGAATAGTTAAAAGTTTTCTATGATTTCTGTTCAATGATAAAATTCAATATCTTTCCTTTGTTCTACAAATAATTCTAGAAGTATGATTTCAGGTATATGGCAAAATGAGGCGGTAAAAATATTTCTATTGTTGTTTTAAATTTAAATACTAAAAAATGTTAAGAGGAAGACAATGAAAAGTATTTAAAATTCGTTCGCGTCCTCTCACCATTTAAAATCGCTGTAAACTTGTAATTGATAATGAAATATGAAAAGTAAAATTGCTAAAATGTATTTTTAAGTATTAGGCTAGAATAATCAATTTATTAGTTGTTAGTTAGTTTGAAAAGGTAATCCCAATTAGTTAAAAATGAAAAGATGAAGATGCTGACGGTGTTCTTTTTGTTAATCTTCATTATAATTTGGTAAAACTATTTTAAACGGTTTCCTTTAGGAAGATGAAAGGTCTTGATGAACATTTTGAAGAGTCATATAGATTGCTCGGTAATAGGAAAGTAATCAAAACTATAGTTAATTAATTTCAATTGTAAAAATCGCGTGGAGTCATGAAATTAGTTAGAATTTAAATATAATAATGACGGCTATTTCTAAGAGAAAACATAATGAACTTTCAATCAAATCTATAATTGTTCGGCGGGATAACATTAGTAAGCAAACTGTGAGAAAACAAATATTTATGTATTTAAAAAATCTAAGCCGAATGTGGTTATTTAAAAATGTTTCTCTGCGAATTGAAGTAGTTGATAATGGAGAGAATTTAAATTATTTATATATTGGATTTGCTTTGACTATTACAATGAAATTGGATGTCAGATTTTTATTTCTTAAGGCAAATAACTTTTTTTCTTTCCGAAGGTAAATAAGACTTGATTGATTGAAGGAGGAACGTTTTGTATTTGAATGAAGCTGTTGAGGGGTTAGCAGAGAGAAAAGTGTTATTATATAATATGAGTATTGAGGGAGAGGATTTTTTGGGTGGAGCTTGCTTTCTTAACCAAAGGAAAACTTAATTAGTAGGTTATGTATTTGTACTCCTGTATCATCTCTGTAACTATTTTTAGTTTGGAAACGAACCCTTTGTTTGAGATAATTTAGATATGTCATTATTGTTATTTTGTAAAGCGTAAAATCGAGATAATACATACAAGTCGAATGTTATTTGTTGTATCCCATACTTGATACTGTAAAACGAAAATGATGCGAACTCTGTCATTTCTTTGCATTGCATTTGGTTTACTTACAATTAGGTGTAAAAGTAATCAACAAGTTAGCATGCCGTTAGTTTGACACGCGCTGTTTCTTTCTACCTATTATGGCAGTGGAATTGTACTAAATATTTTTGAAGTTGAATTGCATTTTAATAATATTACGAATGAAGGTTTGCAGATACCCATGAACCCATCTATCATATCACATCATTGGATATTTTACCAGTTTATCTTTATGTTTCCTTCCCCCTGTCAAATATATGTCAATCAATTCATTTTTAAGTATGTAGGTAAGTACTTTTAGATGGGGGACGGACTGCGGACGCAATACGAAATGTATTTAATTTTCATTCAATGGAGCTTTATTTTTCAAATCTAAATCTTCACACATAAACATAATTATCACTTGTACATGGCAGCGTGAGATTGGATCGCTGCAGCAGCAGCCACTCAAATCATCAAAATATGTTCCAACCCCCCTAACTATCCAGTCACAAGACAAGATATGGTGTGGTTGTGGTTATTAGGTCATCATTCATACTGTTAAAATCCTAATATTGACTGGTGGTGGAAGAGGTTATCTAAATTACAGAGTTATATAATCCTGTGTCAGATAAGACAATAAGATATAAAGAGATACTTTTGGAGCTTTGGTTGGATAACTCGACGGTCATCAAAATCGACGAGTCATATTGATCCTCTTTTTTGTAACTAACATTTGTTAATTGTAAGAATACTTTTCCAATATGATTCCGATGTCAGGCTTCATTTCCCAAAATATTATTTCCTCATCGTCAGAGAAACATTGCAGATTGAGTTTTGGTCTATGAAAATTCAAGCCAACCCTTAGTAACGAGTGACCAGAATGCAATGGATGAAAAGTGGAATGGAAAAATTACGTAACGTGTGTGGTTGGTAATATTTACCTATATTTTCTATCTACATTAGATATCATATCGTACATCATTAAGCAAATTATACATACATACCTAGGTACCTAATTAAGGAAGGTTAACCATTTCACTATAAGCGGTGATAAGCAAATATGAAGCAATATAGGCAACTGCTGATGATCTGAACTAGCTTCTATGATTCCATTCCAGTGATGTTTGATGTTGTTGGGTTCACAGAAGCCTGGAATTATGTAACATTTTTTTAGTAATAAATCTAATCATTTGTACCTCATCCTCATATTAGCTTTAGCCTCTGTTCATTCATTAATTACCTAAACTGCACCAGACTGGCTACCTGATTCATGCGAAATTAAGAATTACAATGCAGGTCACTCACACTTTCTACATAATATATGTATCTCTCATTTCATTGCCATCTAATCTCTCCTCAGTCCAAGCTAGTTAGCAATCGTAGCAACCAGCAACTCGTGACGCCTAGCCTAAAGACTTCCCTATATGACCACATAAATAGGAGAACCGAGCCGATATTAAAATATGAAATCACATGCATTTTACTACATCCTTCCTATTTGCCATTATTATATAACCTTGCCTTGCCTTGATGTGTCTTATGAACTTAAACCTATTTACTACAGATCTATAGAACTCCATAGCTTTCTAAATGAGAGAGAAACGATTGATACTCGTTTACTCGTATAATGAAATGAAATGGACGAATGTACTTGAAAAGCTCGTTGAAGGTTTTTCGCATGATTTATCCTGGCTCCTTACTATCCCTCATCCTCAGTTCTATATACATGTTTTCCCAAATGCTTTCACAAACAAGTCATATTGATATTACATCTATCCGATCCCATGAGCACAGAACATGTTTTAATGACCATCTAGATTTCTAATACAAAAGCACAGAAGTGTATTGAGGTCAGCTGGACTGCTCGTGCTCTCGCATCTTGTGCTGAAAAAACGCTTTCATTTTATAATTTTGCATCTTCATCCAGGTTTGAGGAGGGTATTTCCGAGCGGTGGATAAGCAAACAGCAGGAGTTCCATCATATCATCATATCAGCACAGCCTGCGTGTAGCTATTATTGGTGATATCGGAGATAAGGGGAAGGTGCTTCAATCTCTGGATGTGAGCTAGTAAGCTGTGTGTCTGTGCAAAGGGGTTTTAAAGCGAAACAGGGCAGGAGCCAGGGCTGGAGGTCAGGAATTAAAAGGAAAATAACTTTGTTATTGCGGGGATATTTATTGCACAAATATTTCGCAAGTTTTATTACGAACGGGATCAAATAAAAATCGGCTAGAGTGCTGTTATTTGATTAAGGAGGATTGAAAGGGATTAGTAAAGTGGTTTTTAAATTGTAATTTGTAATTATCGTTTAACCACATTTTAAAATGGGAAAGGAAGAAAGCACCGGCAAGAAACTTGCAGAATCCGCGCCCGCCTCCGATTACTTTGTAAGGATGAGTCAAAATTTTAATTGTTCCGTTCATGTTGAAAACAATTTAAATGTAACTTTTAATGTTCTAAAAAAGGATTATTTAAATGTCGATAGCCCGTCCGATTTTGTTTTCGATTTCTATTTCAGCCACCCTTAAAAATAGTTACAAAGTGAATTAATACATAAATTTAGTTGCTGGAACGTTTTTAAAGTTCTGTGAAATTTTTATTTTTCAAAATAATAATTGAATGGTGCATGGCACTTATTTGGCATGTCTACAATTAACTAATTATGATTTGTTTTTATTTTCGGTTGGTTTGTGTGCCCGCCTGTTCCCCTTGGCCTTTCTTTGGTTATTTTAGAATTCAGATGTAACCTCCACCTCGGTAAATATTGATGATGGTAGTAATACTAGCACAATTAACTCTCGGAGCAGCTGGAACTACTTCCGGTTACCTCATCTCCAACAGGTTTTCTTATCCCTTTTGTCATCCTCCCCAGCAGCGAAGCCCTCGTCGTCATCGTCATCCCTTATGAATAATAAGCCATGGCTGGGAGGCTCCCTTCTCTTCACTCGGGCGGAATGTCAAGGCGGCGGGATGGGTCAGAAGGCCAAAGGTGTCTTTGGGATGTCTAGTCCTGAGGTTTTTTCTTTTATTTTTTTGTTTTCAGTTTTTTAATTGTCGTAGAACGTTTCTGTTTCGCTTTTTATTCAATGTATAAAAGTAAACTCGAAGGGGGGGATGATGGTCGGTCGTCCAGTTCGAAGTCGCCTTTCTTTTAATTTTCCACCTGACTAGTTAGTAGTTAAAAAACTAACACGTAAAACTAGTTATTTAATATTTATTAATGGGCTTGATGAACTGTTTTAATATTTTTAACGGTTTTCTTTGTCTATGAAATTCTAGGGCCCTGGCTACCTGAAACGCGCCAACACAGAAAAGCTCCACTCCATCTTCGGCAAATATGCGTCCGTCGAAGTCGAAGGAGAAAAATTTATGACCCCGAACGACCTCATCCGAAAATTCCTTGGCTTGTACGCGTACGAAAACTACAACCCCAAATCAGTCAAGCTCCTCGCCGGAATCATCGACACATCCAAAGATGAGCTCATCTCCTTCCCCGAGTTCCAAGCATTTGAGGGTCTCCTCTGCTTACCAGATGCCCTTTATCAAATCGCCTTCCAACTCTTCGACACCAAGGGCACCGGCCTGGTCACATTCGACGAGTTTCAAGAGGTCATCAAGGAAACCGTTCTTCATCAGCGAATCCCCTTTGACCTCGATGGAGGCTTTGTCAAGCTGTACTTTGGCAAGCAAAAGAATCGTGTTGTGACCTACGCTGAATTTTCCCAGTTTCTCCACGACTTTCACGAAGAATATGCGGTGGAGGCGTTTAGGCGGTATGATACCAACGGTACAGGATACATCTCTGCTATGGACTTTTACCAGATTATGACTCAAATCAAGCAACATTTGCTCACGAAGGAGGTCTCCGAAAACGTAATCGCTTTGGCTCACACACACCGAGTGAGCTTCCCATTTTTCATGGCTTTCAACTCCCTCCTCAATAATATGGAATTAATCAAGAAAATCTATCTCAACGCTACACAAGGCTCGAGAGCTACGGAAGTGACTAAAGAGGAGTTCCTCCACTCCGCTCAAATGATGAGTCAGATCACTCCTCTGGAAGTAGACATCCTGTTCCAGCTCTGTGATTTGCTCCACCAAACCGGCCGAATTCAATACAGCGATTTGCAAGCCATCGCCCCTGAGCAGTATTTCAAGCAAATTACGAGACGGCTCACTGATCTGAAGGCTGTTGATAAACCTGAGGATCGAGGGGTATTTGTCCAGGTGCTAGAATCTGCATACAGGTTTACCTTAGGTTCGATTGCAGGTGCTGTTGGAGCTACTGCAGTTTATCCAATTGACTTGGTCAAGACGAGAATGCAGAACCAGCGTAGTGGCTCATACATTGGGGAATTGATGTATAGATCAAGTGCAGACTGTTTCAGAAAGGTTGTGAGGCACGAAGGCTTCTCAGGCTTGTATAGAGGTTTGGTCCCACAACTGATTGGAGTTGCACCCGAAAAAGCTATCAAATTAACAGTGAACGACTTGGTCAGAGATAAACTAATGGACCCGAAAAATCATACGCTACCCATGTGGGCTGAGGTGACGGCTGGAGCGTGTGCTGGAGGAAGCCAGGTGGTCTTCACGAATCCCTTAGAAATCGTCAAAATCCGGCTTCAAGTGGCTGGAGAAATCGCATCAAAGACGAAGCTTTCAGCGTGGAGTGTTGTGAAGGAGTTGGGATTCTTCGGGTTGTATAAAGGTGCCAAGGCGTGCTTCATGCGAGATATACCCTTCTCCGCCATCTACTTTCCTGGATACGCTCACGCGAAAGTTGCACTCCAAGATGAAAACGGTTACAATCATCCTCTCAGCTTGTTGTTTGCTGGAGCTATCGCTGGTGTGCCAGCTGCAAGTTTGGTGACACCTGCGGATGTGATAAAGACGAGATTACAGGTTGCTGCGAGAGCCGGGCAGACAACTTATAATGGGGTGTTTGACGCCGCAAAGAAGATTTGGGCGGAGGAGGGAGGAAAAGCCTTTTGGAAGGGGGCGGGAGCCAGAGTGTTCAGGAGTAGTCCGCAGTTTGGAGTTACGCTAGTTACTTACGAAATCCTGCAAAGAGTACTCTATGTGGACTTTGGTGGAACGTAAGTGCTTAAAACTAAATTATAACTCCAAATTCATTTTTTTAATTAGTTAACTTAATTATTCACCAACTACAACTAATAACCCATTCCTTGATTTTGATTTCCAATTTATTAGGCGTCCAGCCGGTTCGGAAGGACAGGTGCCAGCAACAGGCGTATCTCCGGAACAGAAGAGTAAGCACCCTGACCACATAGGTGGATTCGAAGTGGCCTTACCTATTTTAAGCGGAATTGAGAGCAAATTTGGACTGCTCCTCCCACAATTTAAATAAAATTAGGGAGACATTTTAACTTTAACCTAGGGCCGTTTCAAATTAAAAAATAATAATTTTCAAATTCAACAACAATATTATATTAAAAAGCCAATCGAAAATCTAAAGGCTTTTAATCGAAGCAAACTGGAAAAAATCCACAGACAACCTAGCCAATTTTAAAACATTTTAAACCAACTCAATTGTTAGTTTTATTATTTGCGACTTTTGACTTGCTATTGGATTCAATTAGCATATAAGCAGGACTACAAGGTTGCCACACAGCTTTAATTAGAGATAATCATTTAGATATAAGATTAAGTTCAAGTTTAAAAAACACAGTCGGGGTAAAAGCAATGGAAAAGTAGTACAAGAAAAGTAATAAAGCATTTAATTTCAATTTAGCGACAATTTTAAATACGATGCGTATCAGTAGTCAAACGTTAGCTTTATTTAGTTACAAATGTTTACAGTTAAGTATGTCAGATATCTGTAATTAGCCTCATTTAAACAGTGCAATTTAGTTTTAGCGTATGACATTCTGTTTAGTGAACATTTTAGATTTAGTTTAGTTGTTTAAATGTACCTTATGTAAAGTTCTAATGTTTACTGTTATATTAATTAATGTAGTAAAAACTTAAAGACTTTTATTTTTAGTTGAAGTTAAGCAATTACGTAATTTTAGAAACCAATTTTAATTTTAATTTAATAATTAAGTAACAAAATAACCAAGCAGTGTTCCTCCAATATTTTCAATGGCTATCCAGACAATATATCAGTTCCAAGCTAGTTTAGAAAATATATTTTATGCAAATTCAGATTAAGAGCAAACATCTGCCGTTAAAAGTATATCAAGTATATAAATAGAATAATGTTCGCCAAAAGATCCTTATAAAATTCTCAATGGAAGATAAGATTGGTTAAGAAAGAGTCCGTCACTCATCCTCACTCATTTCAGGCATCCGATCCGAGGTCTAAAAAGCGTAATGATATGAAAATTGTAAAAGTTTATATATCGTTGAATGAACGACATTTTAATTGCTTTTAACAATTTCAGCAAGGCTTTCAAAATCGTGAAAAAAAATACGAAAAAATATTACTTAAGAATCCGATCAATATCACTAAATTTAAAACTAACTGAAATACTGAAAACTTAAGTAATATCAATTTATTGTAAAAAAACGTTTAAATATTCTGAAATGAAAACCTCGATTCGATGTGATGGTTTTACTTGTCTGGTAACCAAACTCTGGTTTATAAAATCATGGATGAGTTTTGAATTTTAGTTCGTTGACGACACTTTAAAATTCTTTTAGTTCCAAACAAAAAACTGTATTTTTATGAAGTTTTATTTGAGTAGCAATAAAAAAACAGACACAGCAATGTCAAGTTGATGGTGAAGGAAGGGTCAAGGTTCAAGTTGTGAATATAAAATGGTACTATTAGAACTTAAGATATAACTTTAATTACAATTAAGATGACAAATCCTAAATGAGGATTCAAAACTGCAAAAGGTGAAAGTATAAATTATATTCCTAACAAAAAAAACAGGTGTAAGAACAAAAAAAGAATTTAAATAAAGCATAACTAGATTTTTTGCTGGTCAAAATGAAATCACTCCTCTGCGTATTTTTTCTTCATTGTTTATTTCACTTTTTTATTTCTCTAAATTATGGATTGTTTTCTTCCTTTTTTGGTATAATATCAGTTAACATATTTAAAACTTACATTTTTTCCTTAGTTATTTTTTCGGAATGTTTAACGAGACAGACTACAAAAAACGACCAATTTGTCACTTTAATAATAGCACACTTTTATTTGCATGATCATCCTTCTTTTTCTCTTATGGTTAGTCTCTAAAAAGTATTTTGATACCGGAAATTAGTTAATTAGTATATAGCTTAAATACACCTATAATTTATGGTTATTAGTACGACGTTATCGTTAATTACAAATCTCACTCGTCAGTAAATTTTTTTGATGTCAATGAATTGTTTCGTTAAAAGTACGATTCTAATTATTTAGACAGCACAGCCAGCACTATCAATTGAAGGAATGCGAAGACTTCTTATTTGCTTTCCAACGCTTAACTATTTTTTACATGTACCATAAATCATTTTCATTTAAAGTTAATTGCTTATTTTTAAACTTACATAGATACATGACATGACATCGTAAGAAAAATGATTGCTGTATGAGATGCTTCCTTAGGTTAATCCTAAATGTTTACAGAGGATCGATTTGTTATTTAGTTAATTGCTTTTTAATTATTATTTTTCATTGTTATTGCATTTTTGTGTTTTATTACGAAGTTGCCGACCATCCACAACTTCGGCAGTCATAGGAAAACCGAAAAAGAGGAAGAAATTGATTTTTTTTTGTTATACGACCATATCTGAGGATTTTAATTGGAGGGAACATCTCCAAAAATAAATTTTTTGTTTGGTTTGATGTTTTTGGTTTAACTAACATCGAGTTCAATCAGATGAGATTTTTATATTGATAACCAATCCATCAGTGACTTCCAAGATTAAATTTTTTTTTGTATTTTGGTTGACGTACCCGCATTCTCGACATAGTTTTTAGTATTTATGACATGGTTTAGTTTACAAAATTGGTTGACTATTTTATTATTATTTTCAGCAAATTGGCACTTGAAATGTTTTCTTCCCTTTAAAGTTAAAAGGGTTTATAACTATGGGATCATTAAATTTATTCGTTGATATTATTTTCATTTGAAGTTATTTTGTCTGAAAATCAATTTCCTAAAACTTTAAAGTTAGTATAAAAGGGTCATCATTAGATAGTTTTTATTTAATTTTTATTATGATCACTTAAGTTGGTTTTTAACTATCTTAATTATGTCTGTTGAGTTACCTATACTATTAAGTTAATACTAGGAAGTATGGCCAATGAGAAATTCCATCCTGGTGGACTTCTTCCTTGTAATCTTAATCTGGCTGGGAGGAATAACAGGCTCATCTCTTCCAGTTATGATAATGGCAGCTGAAGTAGAGGGAGGCGGGGGAGGGACCAAGGGCAAAGCAGGATTTTGAGGGAGGGAGCCGTCTGGCAGCATTGGGGGTGGCGAGCGGGTTAGCTGGGTTCGATTCCCTTCTTCAGCCGAAGGTTCCGGATTTTGCTGAGGCTGCTGAAATTTTAATGCTTTGGATTTTGAATAGCGGAAGTAAAGCTGGACCCGTTGGTTGTTGAAGACGGCTGGAAATCTGGTGAGAAAAATTTAATGGCTTATTTTTTGCTCAACTTATCGTAATATGACTTGAGGCTTAATTTAATTTAAGCCCTTACTCATTGCTTATAATTATTTCAGGCCCCTTCCCCGTCGCATTCTTAACGATTAGGAAAATTTTCGTAACCATCTCAATCAGATGACATGTGTGAAGGACCAAGTCCCCCTTGGTTAGCTTGACAACTTCCGAAGTCACATATTGCCCGCTGTCCGTATCCCCTCCTCCACCAAACAACCCACAACCCCCACCAGAACCTGGCTGACATTGATGTTGCTGTGGGCTAGGTGAAGGTTGTTCAATCCCAGCAACATAATACGCCCCTGCCCCTCCTTCTCCTGAAAATCCTGCTGGTGGAACTGCAGAATCCCTGCTGGTTGAACAAACGCACCCACCACCGCCAGAATTTCCAGTGGGACTAGGTTCGTCCCCGAATTGGTAATAGACGTCATCGTCATCTGACAAGACGGCTTGGCCGAATAAAGCAGATTGTTCCCCAGGTCCCACAACAGATCCTCCTGTACAGCGCATGGGTTGCCGCAAGTGGAGCACGCAGATGTCGTCACCATAGGGGGAAACTGAGAGTCTCCAGACTTCTGCGGCTGGTATCTTGTACTTTATGTTGAGGGTGCGGGGATCCAAAATCATTATTTGGGTGGTGGTTACCACCAGCACGATTGGCAAAAACTGGTAAGAAAATAGGAAAGAACCAAATTATGAAATCCAGTAATAAATTTAAAATTCCTGAATAATTTATCATAAACTGGAAGAGAAGATTTTGAACTTACCTTCCCACTTGAACGAGTTATTTTATTTATTAAATCCGCAAACACGATTTGCACTTGTTGTGAAGGCAACATTTGCTTTTTCGGCGCACCATCCCCAGAAGTTTCACCGCCACCCTGTGTTGCCGGATCTTCTGACATTCCTGAACTTGAACCGTGCGAAGGTTGTGGTTGGATCGTAGCAGTTTGGATCTGGATGGCGGACTGAAGCATCATCATCATTGTGGTCCGGCGCCATTGGGAATTTTGGCGGAGGCGGATGTAGTCTCCGAGATATGGATGGGAGACACTGAAAAATTGATAATATTGAAATCAAAGTTTGTACTTATTGTATAAAACACGCTTCCATCAAAATTGTATTGCTTTCCTACCTTCTTGAGTAAGAAGTCTTTTTGTCTTTGAAGAGTAGACTTGCGGTAACTTTCTCTGCCATTTTAGCCCGCTCCGTTTCATTAAACCATGATCTGTACAGGCGACACTGAAATGGTAAAAAATTGGAAATTAATCTCAAATTATACCAATTTCATGAATAGGGGAAATCCTTTTTTTAGCCTCTAATTTACCCTCCAACGATGAAAGACACGTCTGAGTTGAAAGCTAGCTTCCTCCAGATAGCCTAAAAAAGAGTTAGGATATTTTATTAAGGCAAAATATCAAAGAATACAATAAAAACCCGTTTCATTTCAAGACACTTACTCGGTGAATAAGGCCAATCTCTGCATATGGGGCTGAGCATACTTCCCGTACTAGGCAATATAATCGGTGCCCCCACTAAACTTGGACATAGACCCCCTAACATCATCGCCACTCCCCCGTACCCCCCTCCTGCACCTCCAAGCTGTTGCAACTCTGTCCTCACCTGCCCTATCAATTGCTTGAGAAACAGGCGTCTCTTCCACAAAATATATCTTTGTTGGATGAGCCGAACAGCGGCCTTCATCTGCTTCCACATTTTGCGCTGTTCCTTTTTCTTGCACTGGAGGTATTTCTTCCACGCTAGGTGAATCACTTTATGACCTTGCTTCATCCTTCTGTACTCCTTCCAGTCCCGATAGCCCCTCCAAATTTTCTGAATGAGTAAGGCTAAATCATCTAACCTTTCCCTTCTAAAGTCCTCCAACTCACTGAGGATCCTCTGGCCCTTCAGATAGACCTTAAGATTTTCCCCACCCGACGGAGATGACGATGAATTGATTCCTCCACCACCAAAGCACCAATCCAACCCTTCCTTCATTTGGAGGTCTTTCATAAGCACCTGAATCCCCAATCTCACATCCTGCTCTAACCTCCAATTAGGCCAAGTATTCAAACTGAGCAACTTGTACCGCTCCAGGAACTCAAACGCCCCCAAATTATATGTAAAACCATCCCTGTAAACTCGAACGAAATCGATAAGCCGATGATACTTGACTTGATGTTTGAGCAAGGCCAACTCACAGAGTTCGGCCGCTGGTTGGCTCGTCTCGTTGGGTTTCAGGCACCTGATATAATAAATCCTGTGGTGTTTGGAGGAGTTCGTGCACTTTTGGAACAGATTCCGCAGACTGAGTTCCATGTTGGAGGTTGCTAGAAGCCTGGAACTAGTTATATTTGAATCCAAGTGAACTGGAACACTCCTTCCATCATGGGAAAACAAGGAACGGAGGAGGTGATCCCCAGTCCATGTATAAAGCTGGTGAGGTAGGTGAGGTGGCAGTGTATCCCTATTCTTGGTGGCAAACTGACGCGTAGAGTATATCACTGGGCCGGCCCAATGACGAAGGCGAAATGATTGTTGAAGATATTCCACAAGAAGGGCGTTACTTGCTGATTTATTGGGTGTTGATGTGGAGGATTCCTTCTGCTCGTCTCCCCCTTTCGAAGAAGTAAATCTTCTCGCAAATTGTTTTTCCAGATCGTGATCATTCCCACAGTTGGCAAATATGCTTAGAAGACCATGACAATTTTCCTCCACAAGGTCAATCAACTTTCCAGGAGGGTTTGATGAATTTCCTGAGGAGCCGGAAGGGCTCGCTCCAGCAGTGTCAATGGTAATCCATTCCAGACCATCCTTAACGAACTCCTCTTGGAGCATGCGAAGCCTCATGTCTGCTAGCACGTATTGAATCTTCTCGTTGGTGAAGTTGATGAGGAACTGCTCAATGGAGTTGGTCTGGAATACCTCAAAACCGTAAAAGTCGACAATGTTGAGCAAGTTGTGTTTCGAGGAGGATGTTGAGGTAGCACCGGTGGAGCTAGTGGTCATGGGAGGAGGTACGGCCCCTGGGGTGGTTGTTGAAGTAGTCGATAAGGATTTTGCTCCTTTCGAGATTGGATGGAATTGGGCAGTGGGGGAACATGAGACTTGCTTGGTGAGCCAAGAAAACAGTCTGGTGTAGAGGGAGACGGTCAAGGCATTCCGGAGGGATGACGACTCACTTGCCGTTAGCTCAATTTGGGCAACTGTCCCATCCGACCTGGTAACCCTACGGGTGGTCAGAATTGTTTTGAGGGGGTGTTGATGATTATGGATATTGCTCCCGTTGTTGGGCGTTGTTGGGGAGGAGACTGATGTGGGGCCTGTGGCTGATGGAAGAATATTTAGAAGAACGCCCAAATCATGTAAATCTGAAAGAAAGAACAAAATTTGAAATATAGCCCGGCAAAATTTTGATTGAAATAGTTTAATCTTCATTTTTTCCCGTTACCCTGCTCATTGGTCACATCACAACCCTCAGTCCCATCAATATTGGCAACCGGGGCGAAGATCAAATTATTCAACTTTAAAATAGCAGCAAGCATTTTGAACACGTGGTCGGCGTTAATTGAACTGTTTGAAGACAAGATGCTGGCTAAGGTGGACTTAACCAATTGGAAGCAACCTTCATAACAGGAGGACCCTTGCCTGGAGCCCTTCAGCTGGTAATAATGGTCCTGGGGACAGAAAGGCGTTGACGGGTTAGTCTGGCTGGCATTAAGAAAGCTGGAATGGTTCTTCACATTTAGCATAGCATAAGTCTCTAGATTCCTGGTGAGCCGGAGGGACTTTAGCGTGGAGGAGTCTGCACCCGCCAACAATATATAAAATATGTGGAAGTTTCTTTCGTAAGTGGAGGAGGCCGGGGAGGATGCTGATGTTTGGGAGGAGGATGTCGACTGATCCGTTGATGATGCGTGGGGTCCACTACTGTTTGGAATTGGTCCTTGAACACGCCACTTTTCCAACTGGTAGCTGAGTATCCTTCCTCCAACCACATTCCCCAAAAAGTCGATTTGCAACTGGACCAGCTTGCCAAACCGGGAGGCATCCCAATTCTTACTTGTCTTGCAGTTGCCAAAGGCATTCAATAGAAAGTTTCCCTGGAGGAGGGTTAAAGCGGCGTGAGGACCTGAGGGGAATGATGAGGCCGCTGCTGATTGGGAAGGGGCTGTAAGGCTAAGTGAGCTGGCGCGACCGGAACCTCCACCTCCCCCTGTGGTGGAACCGGGGTAGTAATAGTATTGCTGTGATTGACTTGGATTTGGACAAGTGTGTTGGGGACATGAGGGTATATGGATTTGCTGGTGTCTGTGGAGGGAACCTGTGGACAAGTAGTAGCTCTGACTGTGACTATGACCAACACCGCCGCCTCGATTGCTCCCTCCACTTGTGGACCTGCCACTGTTTCGACGACTCCGACTTGGCCGGGTGGCAGAACATGAGGCTGAGGAAAGGTCATGCTTTGTTGCGAGGAAGTCCAGCAAATAGCTCAAATTCGTCGATTTTCCGGAACCTGACTCCCCCGTCAAGAGGAGAGTTTGAGTTCGCTCTAGCGATGAGGTGTTCCTTTGAAGGATGAGGCACAGTTGGCCATAGCTAAAAAAAATATAAAATTTTAATTATGGAAAATTTAGACTGATTTTTTTTCAATAGAATTTTTCAACTTGATTTCCTTTACATGTGCGGAGGTAACTGGAAAGGATTGGAAATATTTCGGTAGGCAGCTTTAACACGTGGCGAGAAGATGCTTAGCGACTTATAAGGATTTACTGAGACCAGTAAGCTTCCTTCTCCCACGTATGTCTAAATAAAACAGATTTTGCAAAATAAATTAACATCCAACATTTTTTTTAATTATCCAGAGTTTGACATTTTAATTAAATAATTTTACATAAATAAAGTCGCGCTTAAACCGCTGAACAATATTGGTCAAGAAATTGTCCGTGGTGACGGGGTCCAAA
>JAQGAG010000036.1:0-34610 GCA_034696835.1 Lepidocyrtus lignorum
GTGGCTACTTATTTTTATATGCACATTTTACATTCGATTTGGCCCCAGAACTACTTGACAAGGCAGATAGTTATATTATTCTTAAAACATGCATTGCACGGCCAGGCATGATGGCCCCCGATGGATCCTTTGAACCCAAATGGCGAGGAATATCACAAAAGAGTGACTGGCGTAGATTACCCAAGCGTGGGTTCTGAAATTCATTCTACCGGGCGTTGTTCCACAGGGGTGAAACAGAAGGAGAGGCAGAACGAGTTAGAAAAATTGCAATCCAACCTCAAAAGACCGCTGAATAGTGTGGAAATTGACAAACTCTACAAGGGCTACAGGAACGCAGATAACTGTACTGGCAGGCGAAACTGTCAATGTTATCTTTGTGACGTTTTCCGAACTACTTCTCAAGAATCTGGAGGCTCGGGGGAAGCTGAGAATTCCACGGAAGAATCCGAAGACGGCGATTTTTTTCAGCCATTTAGGCTCTGCTCAAGTAAGGTTGGTGATAGCCGTGAAGATGACAAAGGAGAGACATCTTTCCATGTTCAGGGTCCACCGCAAGCATTTTACAAGAAAATCCAGAAGAAAGTGGTTTATTCTACCTTGGGAAAGGCCCTCGCTACTTTCATAATCACCCTCTTAAGTCCCATCCTGTGGATTCTCTACACTTTCGTGAGACTAACCAGGGTCACCTTCAAACGAATATGGGTGGACTTGAGGATTTTTCCAGAAAGAAATGCTGAAGTATCTGAAACGAAAGGGATGGGTGGTGGTGGGGACAAATAACTTCGCAAAAGTCCTTAAGAGAGTCCTTGATCGGTTACCATAAAATCTACTTTAGAATACCTATGCTAAAATTGTATTTCCGTTTGTTAGCTTTATTTGTAGTGACCATTTTTAATTCTTGTTGAGAGTTTGTCATTTGAAACATATTTAGCACGACATGCTTAATAAAGTCGTAATACAGCGGATTTTAATTTCTCAATTTAATTGCTTTATTCATTCATCTGAATCTTTTCTTCATCCCAACAACAATACAATTAAGTCCATTATGGCTCAATTAAATCCAACTCAATTGACATTGACACTCTAGTTCTACTTGTATCTTAAAAAGTAAATCCGCTTTTGATTAATCCATTAAACTTCACATCTAGGACTGATTTATCTACTATTGTCATCTCCACTTTTGCCACCATTGTATTTACGTAAAGTGGCCGGACGATTGACGATACATATGACCTGGCTTTTAGGAATGACGATGGGGAGCTTTTTGTCGATAAAATCTCCTTTTTTATACGACACGAGACACAATTGAAGAAACTGGAGCAAGCTCTACCGGTTTCGAATTCTAATCTTAAGTATATCATGTAACATGTTACCAGTAATTCACGTCGTACGCGACGTTTCCTTGCACATGTCAGTTTAAAACCTTTTTAAGTCCTTAAGTGATATCGTCTTCAGCGTTTTGTAGCATAATGGGTTATTAGACCGGCAATACCGGCATTTTGCATTGTGCCCGACGATCCCATCCGATGATAAAGTGTCTACTTAAGGCATTTTTTTCTTTGTTTGTTTTTAAAACAAGCTCAATCCTTTAAGCTCACTTAACAATGTTAACAATCAGCCCGGTGAACTATTTCCCACATACATGTCACCCTCGTTGTTATTTTTTTTGCGAAACCCACTCAGTCTTCACCTTGAAGGGAAACAGTCAAGTTTCTTCAAAAATTGACGGTGACGATAATGCGGCGGTGCAGTCAATTGAAGCATATTATTGCATTCTCATTGATAATGACAATCGGTAAAGTGGAGTGAAGAGGTTGATGATAACGCTGTGCTCATGCCCCTGTCATTTATTTTTTAAATAGAAAAACCTGTAATACCAGTTCATTTGAGATTTGTGTTGCTATAAAAAACGTACAATTCGATTCGAAATAGATAAAGTTACTAAAGAATTGAAAAAATCTCAACCTTTAATCAACTTGAAAAGAATAACAGTCGGATAATGAGGTTAATGTCAAGTCAAACATGTATTATGTATTTCAATTGTTAAGGGGTTAAGGTAAGATAAGTTTGAAAATTAAGTAAGTACCTACTTAACTGCTTAAATGGGGGTTTGATAATAAGAAAAAATATATAATGACTATCATTATTTGACTTCTCGTTTGCAAATTAAGCATTTTTAAAAGGTGCATCGAATTGAGTATAAAGCCTGCTGAGAACTAAAGGAACAATTATAATTAACCTTTAAAATGGAGTTATGAAAAGGAACCAGAAACCAGAGGCAATTGCTATATTTGCTGAACCTACACACGGGACAAGGTCGGCCGGTATTTGTATGAATCATGAATGAGCTTATTTTTAAACTTAAACTTAACTTGCAGTATTAAAAAAGCTGAACTGACTTCAATGGACAACCTTATCATGACTTATTATCACGAATAATGATGAGCTCAAAAATAAAAATAGCCAATAAATACTGCGTTGCTGAAAATACATGTATTTAGATTTCGATTCAAAAGAATTCTCTTATTTTTCTATAACTCAAGCTTGGTATTATTTAGAACTGTTTTAATTGACCATTTAAGGTTGTATAATCACTTGGATGCGTTTAATGAAGCGGAGAAATGGAAAATGTAGAGCATGTTATCGTGCAGTTGTAATTGTTAATATTGTTTATAATATTTAAATGAGATGTTTTTCGCATGTAAAATGGCCTTGTTTCCTAAAACAAGAAAAAACTCAACATTTTTATGGGTAGTTAAATCAGATTTTGCATTAATTAAAACAAAATCTTTGACTTTTCTACATCCCAATAAAAAATACCTTTGCGATATACAAACCCAAATGAAATTAGTTATTTTGTTAAATCAGCAATTTCGTTTGTAAAACTTTCTTTAGCCCGATTTTTTCTCTCGAATCATCTCATATCATGCTTAAATAGGTATTGATCGATTTTCTAAAAACAAATCAAATCATTTAAAGAACAAGCCAATCTTTTATTTTTCTCGAAAATCTATTATTTTTTTTGATTTCACTGTCGAAATCACTAATTCATTTTTACACTAATACGCATTACTTTAGAAGTTAACAAAACTATTTCAAATGTGTAATGGGAACTATTTAAGCCTTAAATTATTCACGCATGAACGCATCCCTGCATTTTATTCTCGTCTTCATTCCTCAGTTCATTGGAGAAGGTCCACCACTCATCCACCACTCATATGAAGGAAGATGCCCTTGAAACATTCAGGCAAAAACTAGTATTTAGTTGAAGGGGATGTGAAAGTTAGTCCTAAAAATAGATTAAATCATGTGTATGTATTTTTTTTTACAAAAATACCATTCAATGCCACATATTTTTCCCAAGCCAATGCAATACTTAAATATGTATATGACTTGGATTGAATTTTGGATGTAATTTAATTTTAAAATGTGAGTTTCTTCATATTGTTATAGTCTTACAACTACGCAGTTTATCAGAGCATGCTATATTTAATACTACACCAGAAATAACTTTTTCCGACAATTGATCTAGAAAACAACACCAATAAATTGTCATTTAATACCAATTCTGATATTTTTCTTAAAAAAGCTCGCTCACGTTCTAATTGTGGCTTCCCCATATTTTGCTCACCCATTATTGTGCGAATTTACTCCTTTCCCAGACAAAGTTTTGAAAAAATATGCAACAATGAAGTGCATCCATTCATTTATTATCGCTAACTTATGCTGCGACACTGATGATGATGATCATGATGATCATGATGACACGCTTTATATCTGCATATATGTATATCAATTTATTACCCCCACAAAGAAAAACAAAACCAAGTCATGTAATTTTTTTCAAGAAATCCTTGTAGAATTACAGGCTGATTTAAACCAAAATGACTATTCATGACATGAAGAGGAGTGGACTGGGTTGCAATTCAAATATCATCACGACGACACGACAAAGGAGCAACATATTACCATCATCATTATTATCATCTCCCTTCCCTCCCTCCTCCTTAAAGTAATAGGCTGCGACTTCCACAATTTTTTTTATGCAACAATCAACAATATAGTCCTTGTACACCCGCTTTGTTCACAGTTGATCAAACCCAATCACGTTGCAGTATATGAATAGTGTGCACGTTCACACTTTATGATAAGTTATCTTATCCTTTAGTGGAGGAGCTCTTAGCTTTCAAATTGAAATCTTCAAATTAAGCAGGGAAGGTAATGTCGAAGAAAAAAAAATCTACATTATAATATGGAGTGCAGAGTAACATGATGTAGTTAGTTGTTAGTTTTGTTTCGTGCTCATCCTTACTCTGAGACCAAGTGCTGTGTGCACTTTTAGTAGCAGCATTGTTGCCAGCCAGTGAGGAGGAAGAGAAGAAGACTCAAGAGAAAAATAATTTCACTTTAACTTCAACTCCCCTTCATCCAGTCTCACAGTCTTTGTCTAGGTGAACGGTTCAAAAATGATTAAAACTCCTGTACTCCTCTTCGCCCTGTGTAAGAAACAAAAACGACAAAAGTTTTCATAGAAATTTTTAAGTGAAGAGTTGTTAAAAACGAATTCAACTTATCATAATTAATGTTAGGTTTAGGTTAGATTGTTTTTAATCATTTTGAATTTGTGAATATTATTTCAGTTGGGCTCTCCGCCGCCTTCAAATGTCCAGAGTCAAACGGTTTCTTCGCAGATCCTAAGCAATGTGACAAGTACTATGAGTGCGTGGAAACACAGCCCGAGGAGAAGCTCTGTCCGGATGGTCTCCTCTTCGAGATCAAGAGCCCCAACCATGAACGTTGTGATCTTCCCTTCTCCGTCGACTGTGGAGAACGTACCGAGCTCCGTAAGTAAAATGGTTTTGATTAATTAAAGCGTGGCAAATAATTTAGAAAATACTTAAAATTTAGAGTTCCATTCAGGTCTTAAAATTATCATGTTGTAGGCTTATTCGAATCCAGAATCGACATGAAAAGTTGTGAAATTAGATAGGTTAAAAATGCCCAGACAATTTTTTATGCAATAAATATCCATGTAGGAACCTTAGTTTCTGGCCAAACTAGTGAACTAGGTCTTTCGGTAAGCCACCTAAGTGAAAATGCATAAAATCCCGTTTTTATCACATCAGAGCACATCCTGCTCAGCAACTCTGCAAAACTGCAATTTTGTTTCATAGCATGACACTTGGAATCAAGAGCCTTAAATCAAGCAGACAAAAACAAACTAAATCCTATGCATTTATAATGAGACACGAACCAGTATTAGATCTAAACCTTAAAATATACTATCCTACTTTTTCCGAATCCGACAGAGCCTGTCTATTTTTGTAAAAAAAACATTGGCCGAGATTAGGACCAGAGATAACTAATGAGCATTTAGGGATATAAAATGCAAAACCTGCGTCTGCATAATAAATGTAGGTGCGGGTTGTTGTTTTGGTACTTTACTCGATATAGGATTGAAGCTAGGATGACAAGGATGAAGATGCACTTTTGTCTCAAATGAAATGTGACGAAACATGTTTTTCCCTATGTAGTTTTGTAATCAATTAAACTTTTTTTACGTACCGGTAGAACCTGCTGTGTCCACGGTTCAGTGCCCAAGAAAGAACGGCTATTTCTCCCATGAAGACCCACAAGTCTGTGACAAATTCTACAACTGTGTTGATGGAGTAGCTAATGTTGTGACATGCCCCAGTGGTCTCATCTACGATGACTACCAAGGAACCTGCACCTGGCCACAAGATGCTCAGCGCAAGGGATGCGAAAAGGAAAACCGCAAAAAGGGTACTTTTGTCCTACTTAATTTAATCCCTTCATCGAGATAATTCGGTTCGGATGAGACCTTTGCAAATCAAATGTTTACTCATGCCTTGTTTAAAATTTTTCCACCCAACAGAAAAGCTCCCCGACGGTTTCTCCTGCCCCGATGCTGACGTTCTCGGAAACAACGGAAGGCCCCTTCCCCATCCAACCTACCCACATCCAGAAGATTGCCAGAAGTTCTACATTTGCAGAAATGGAATCCAGCCCCAACTCGGATCCTGCCCACCCGGAACCGTCTACAATGAGGCTAACTTCAAGTGCGAAGATCCAGAATCCGTCCCTGGATGGTAAGCAATGTCATTCCACTCCCTTGTCTCCCTTCACAATTTGATTTACTCACGAACATCATAAATTCATTCGAGTCAATCATCGTAAAATGACGTTTTTGCATAATTGACAAATTAACATAAAAAAGGACATGAGTCATATAACATGACTTCTTTCACGCGAGCCATTAAAGAGCTCCGTTTTTTATGATCATTCTTAATATATTTTTAATTTAATTTTATTCAACACGAATTCTTCTTATCTTATATGATAAACAGTTCTGGTGGCGCAAATCAGATAAAATAATTGTCCCCAAACCGGTTCTTCTCCTCCCTCAACACTAACAATTTTATGTTTAAATGAAGCAACAATTCGAAGGCAAGATAACCATTTTATTACAAAAAAATAATTGGTACTTGGCACTGGTGCACATGCACATCTTTTTTATCTGTTTCATTTCATTCCTTGATCTGACTATATGTTGATCTTCAAGATTACAAAAAAATATTATTGCCTCCTTCCGTATCTATTTATCTGTTAATATTACAATCTTTTTGACACTTTTTTCACTATGAACTATGAACACGCCTTACTCCATACTGCCCACCATAAAACCGCATCATCTTTGTGAATATGATAAATATATGTTTGAACTGCTACCTTAATTTTTTTATGGGATGATGAATATTTATGAAATAATTTTTACTAATCATGTGGTTATCCTTTTTTCCCTTTTTTTACAGTGAGAAGTGGTTCGATGATGACAAGAACTAGAGCAAGGATATACGTTACTTTAGTCCAATTTATTTTTATTGTTAAAAAAATGTATTCAAAGGACAGCTGAATGGATCCGCCGAGTCATGATCATATCATATTCACCGTACATAATTATGTCGTATGAAAATTTTTATCACATCGAATAGCATACCCCCTCCCTCCTCAAATATATCTACCTGAAGTCCTGAACCTAAATAGATAGGCTGTTTCCACTGAAAATATTTAAAAAACGTAAAAAATTGTAATGTTAAGAAATTAAAGAGAAATATGTATACCAATTTAATGTTGTCTATTTTTATACTATATTTGTATACCTTTTTTTATTAAGGAGTGAACACACAAAAAAGATCTTATATTTAGACAATTTTAATATAATATTACTGTAATACTTAATTATTATTGTTAAATTTTTTGTCAGGGGAAAAAGAATGGAAGAAGGAATCTAAAGAGAAAATTATTCTTTTGAGAGAACAAGCGAGGCTGACATTATATGAAAAAGAGAAAATACGAGGAAATTTTTTTACAAATAAAAAGACTCTTTTTTGAACATGATACTTTGGATTTGTACCGATATATCATTGCACATTATTTAGCATTTACTTAGGATAAAATCTGAGCATTGCTTTTGGGAAGTTGCATAATTTGATCATTAAATTATTAAGTCATTATGAGGCTCACGATGTTCATCTCAGTTCTTGGAATAAATTCAGAAGTGCTTAAGAAAATGGCTTCTTCATAATTGGCTTCCCACGAAACGATTTTAACCCAGCTTCTGCAAGTCTCACATTTATCATTAGATTTGTCTGCAGTCATCGCCAAACAAATGACACGCATTTGATTTGATCCTCATGCAAATGTCATTAATGGTAACTGCTTCTTGAAACCAGATTTTAAAATGGTCTTCTCGTGCCATGTCCCGCGGAGTTAACTCGGAACTCACACCGACATATTTGCCAGGGGTAGACTAAAAATAGAAAGTATGTAGATAATAGCTTCAAACATAACTTCTTCAATAAGTTTTTTTGTGCTATCGTGATGATGTCATTTCGTCATTTATTCCAATAACGACAGTTTAGGAATCAGGAAATGTACAATTTGCTCTGCTCTATATATCCGTTTTAATACTAGTTTTGCATAAATATTTTAAACTAAAATTGCTATTTAAGTGGATGTGGTTTTTATACAAATAGGCTTGCGTTGCATTAAGTGCAGTTATAGTTGCAGCCGCAACAATGGGACAGTTCTGCATTTAGCAATTATTCACACATTTTGTGGCGACTACTTAAACGGGTATAACTGCCATTATGAAATTTGGTCGAATGGAAAATGCTACATTTCTTAATTTGGCTCATGCTGAGAATTTCAATAATTCCGTTTTGATTTATGAATGCAAAAGTCCATTGCATATGTCCATCTTTCAACATTATCTACAGGTAATAAATCAAACAAATTAATTCATTCTTTATTGTTATTACTAAATATAAAGCAAAATCACATTTATTTGATTAGCCCTTTACCAAATTTAGCCTTTCAAGCGGTTATATAATGGGATGACTATGCAAAAGTTCATAAATCAAATCAAACAATTTAAAAAGTCACTGATCAGCCATTTTGATAAACAAGTAATGCATAATGTAATGATGATTAAATATGATGATGAGGCAATAGCCAGTATAACGGTTTGCCATATTCGAATTTGTGGATGTGGATGAAGGGCTAATGTCTGCTGGGACCACCCACCCTTAAGCAAACTCCCAAAAAATTTGGCTGAACGCGTTCCGGGAAGTACATTATGAAGAGTTATGATTTCAGTTAAATTACTGTAGTTTTCCTATGGCATGAAATGAATATATTACATGGCTATATGTTTACGGGAGAGGATTTGAAAATTTCAATTCAAATTCATATTTGGATTTGTTGCAAGTGAGATTGCGTAATGGTAACAATAATTCATTCAACTCTTCGAAAAAAAATTGTCTGCATGGTCTAGGGTGGCTTATCATAGGCGGCTAAATTCGATGGGTGAACATTCCTCCGAGCCATGTCGCAACGTTTTTTTCTCTATGAAATGTCGTGTTATGATTGTGATTATGTTGTTATTTAAATTAAAATGTATTACAGGAGAATTATGTAGTGACATGTGGCCATCATCATATCATGTCGTCGTCGTGTCTGCCGTTATTGTCATATGTAGCAATTTTCTACTAATGGATAGTCCACTTAATTCATCATGAATATGACTATAACTTATGAAGTGTGTGAATGTTCAAATAAATCAGATTTTATGAATGAAAACTTGTTTGTGCCATGTTGTTCAAAATTAAGAGGAATTTGACATGACATAACATAACAACATACCTCCAACATGAATTTTTTTTTATGAATTTCATGTAAATTGTCAAATTGTGGATCAGTTTATGCAACAACCCCTTCAGATTTCAAATCTGGGCAAATAAACGTTTAAGGGTAAACAATGATCCAATTTCGAATAGGTACTCACTTCCTGCATGGTCTGTCTATAGGATGGAGCAATAATCAGATCAATTTGTATAAGGACTGTGGCTGATTAATTGATTTGATGTGTTGTGCGTGCTGGCCCTTGTCATGTCATGTGAGATGAGTGGGATAAGATCGTGTGTGGCAATAGTACCTATGTAATTTGAAACAAGTTAATTGGATCGGTTATCAAATAGTCAAAGGAAATTTCTAAGAAGCTGATTTGCAACAACGCAAAGAAAGACTACTTTTGGGAATGATTTTTACTAGGGTATTTGATCCGACCTGGTACCCATTACATTATTATAGTCATTTTTTATACTGAAATTTGATTCATAATTACTAATTAAATTACACATACACCTTCCTTTAAACTTTAACATTTCATATGGTGCACCAACGAAGCCTGCAAATCTGCTTTTACTCATAAATCCTTGCTTAAAAATAAGTTTTAAAGGGCACTTTCCCTTGCCATGGCTCAACATCTACAAGGACACGAAAAGGGACAAATCAAAACCTTGTACCTTTTGCATCAGGGCCAGGGAAATGCAGACCTTCCTATTTTTAGAATCAAATCATATTTTTTTCAATACTTTACATGTAAATTGAATATTACTGGAAAAGCAAATCATTTGAAAAAAACATGCGACATCGTATGACAAATCCCTAAATCGCAACAGCATCTGCCATGAAATTTGATAGGGCATCACCCAAAATTCTCGAAACGTTACCTACCATAATTGCTTTTTTTGACTAGCATAAGTGAAGATACAGACATGATTATCTTATAGCTGAAATAGCATAGTGACATACCTAAAGAACACGACAGAGACAAAGTGCACGAAACAATTAAATTTTCGTGTTCAGAGATCGACTGCCTTTCAAGGCAACGCCTAGTCAGACGTCAATTAAAACCCTTCGAGTACAATAATAAGCGCTGTATATTTCTGTTTGAAGTAAGTGGTGCATGAAATTCCCCAATAATATCTGTTGATCAACTTATATAGAAAAAATATAAAGGCTACTTGCCTCAACTCACTGTAATTCTCGTATTTACCAATCACATTTATCATTGTTCCCTTTGTATTATTGCGAGCAGTAAAACAAGTGACTGTACTTGCTGGCCAGTAGGTAATTGAGTGCAGTAGTGCAATGAGGACATATAACCAAAATGTTTTATGTTCCCTATACACCTGAAATAATTGTAATTTGGTAAATTGAGTTGAAAATTGATTGGTTTGTTGTGTACTTCCACCTATGAATTTATTTCAATTGCAAAAAATGGTACTCCATTTGAGCTGACTTGGCTTCTCGCCTGATTGATTACATCTCGTATCTTAATATGGTCTACATTTTTTTATGCTGAACATTGCGATCCTATATGCATCATCATACATGGGCCAAACCACACCAGCCAACTTTTTTTTCTGTTATAATAAATTATAATTTTTTTATTCAAGCTAAATACTTCGTTCCTCCTTGTTAACTACTTCCACCTTAATTAAAAAAGGGGGGCCAAGCCCTAAACCATATCTTTCACAAAAGCAAATACCAGTTTTCATAATGCATTATCAATTCGATAACATAAATGATCATGAGTTCTCTACTCACAGAACTAAAAGGAACATGAATGCGCTCAATAACGTATGGCTCATGAAATAACGACAAAGTGGACGTGAGAGCATGATCATTTCAGAATAATGTGAGTGAGCTTGTCCACATTAGCTTTTTTGCATTGTTCCATCTTCAATAGACAATGACAACCTTCAATAATCAAGATCTCGAATCTTTTGAATGCTAAAATGTTGACAAAAAATCCCAGCCCTGGCAGGGCCGACCCATTGGGGAACCTTGTACAGTTAAAAATCCTGGCGTGTTACGTCCAACGTTATTTTATTTAGCATTAATAACTAGCGTGGTTTTTTGCTCTACTCTCCATCTAGACATTTATAAGTTACAAGCTCAAAGTATATGCACAGCATTCTAGATTTGGCATGTAAAATTCACTTATCGATGTAACCCATAAAAATGTGCTATGGCTTATGTCCACAAGAACGAAATGAAAGGGATGATTATTATCGATAATGGTAAAATAATGAAATGGACCAAGTTATGTATTATGTGAGTAGAGACATTTCCATTCGATGCATACAAATAATATGATATGACCACTTTACTTTTGTCTGGCAATAACAATAAATATCGTAAAATGTAAGGAAAAGGGCCAAGAAAAATAGCGTAAGAAACAAGAGCCCAAACGCTTGATGATATCCCATCACCCAAAAAAATGTTCAGTTTGCCAGGACACAGTGCCACAGTATACTGCTCGCAGTGTGCACTACTCTCTTTTGTTTGAGTGCGTTTTGTGAGCGAGCCAGTGAGGGTTACACACAGTCACATATCCAATTTCGAAAAACCAACGTGATACAAACTTCTCCTGATCATATTTTAAAGGTTAGTAAAAATTTGCGTTTGAGATTTGCCTAAATTATACCTATATGCCCCCAGCCCCCCGCCCTTAAAAGGGGAGGGGTGGATGATATGGGTGAAATAAGCGAGGAGAAACCGTTAGGCTGATTCGAGCTTGTTAAGATTTGCAAATCTGTTTTTTATCGTAATTCGCATAACGTCCGTTCTCATCTTTGTCGCGGCGAAGGGGAAATTGACGTTCCTCCTTGAAGAAGTCATCTCTTTTTTTACTGACCAATTTTTAAAAGAGTTTGCTAAATCTTCCATACTTACATTGTTTCTTGTACGGTACGTATGTGACAAGTAAAAATAGCGTAAAAATATGTGGTTGTGATTGGAGTCTGATATGGTGGGTTGTGTGGTTTACTGGTTTGACTAATTCTTATAGTGTGACTTGAGAATATCAGAATATGTAATCATAAATTACAAATTGTATGGTTATATAATTATGAATGAGATTTGCATTGTACTCGTAAAAGTAGCTAAAGTCTTTAAAAACAGAAGAAAAAATTTATGCAAGATGTTCTTCCGGTATTATTATTTCTTTTCTTGTTCTAGGACGCAGACATGATGGCTAGTCGGGCATCCCTCGTGGCCATTCTCGTGGCGGTTGGATTGGTACATTGCGTTGCTGGTAAGTTAGCATTTAGCATTAGCTTAGTTAGTAAAACCAAAATACGTTTTGCTTTTAAATCATTAATTGGAATTAGTAGCAATTACAAGTTAGGAACCAGTATGCTCTACAACATAGGAAGGGTTGCCATTAATCTGTTTATGTGATCATGCTGGAAACCATATATATTTCTAACATGGACGTGTAAATTTTTAATTTTAAATCTATGCGCTGCCGAAATTAAATTGACATTTTGACATACTACAGATTTTATGGTATACTTATGGTTGCTAAAGTCAATTAAGCCCATGTTTAATACTCATCCGAGCTCACTTTACTAAAAACAAAAGCATTTACTGATCTTCTTCGCTTTGCACATAGGTGGAGTTGCTTTTAATCATGTAGTGATTGTTTTGCTAGCTGCAGCTCTCTTACATCATTCATCAGAGAATGGGTGCAGCTCATTTTGACGTTCTTAATACACGAACGAGTAATGCAGTTAAAGAATCATAACTGCATTAAATTAAATGATAAATGAACATGAGAATGCAAGTCACATTGCATCATAACGTGGATTTTTATATATTATCATGATATGATTTTTATGGGCTTGGCTAATATATTTAGGAAAGGTTCATAAGAATTTTTGAAGACGCCCTGAAATAAAATCTCCTTCGAAAAATGATTAGGAATGAACAAAGTATAATTTTGTATAATATATTTCTTTCAGGCATTGAGTACTCCCTTCACGGAGCTCCCCCATGCCCAGACACTTACGGTTTGGCTGTCCACCCCCATCCCGAACTCTGCGATAAGTTTTACAAATGCGAGAATGGGACTTTGACTCTTGAGACTTGTGAGAATGGTTTGATGTTCGATGGGAAGGGTGCTGTCCACAACCACTGCAACTACATCTGGGCCGTGGATTGCGACAAGAGATTGGCTGATAGTAATTTTGCCTTTTCGAAAAACTAAAACATGACTTGATTTTGCTCTTGAAGGGATCCTAAAATGTATATTTTGTGAAAATTTAGTCACCGCCATCACCACCCCGGGATGTCTTTACCAATTTGGAATCTACCCCAAGACCGGAGCCTGCCACACTTCTTATCTGAAATGCGCTTATGGAGTCCCCTATGAAACGCCTTGTACGTGTTTCGGTCGCGCGAGTTTTTATAATTACTCCTCTTTTTTTAACTATTCCCTCTAAAACTATAATATCCAGTATTACTATTAAAAAATCTCACAAAGAATTTAAAACATTTTTAGGTGAGCCGGGACTTGCTTACGATGAAAAGACTCACTCCTGCAACTGGCCTGATCTCTTGTTGGAGCAATGTAACCCTGAAGGTAAAAAATCATACTAAATATAGTTTTGTTTTTTACCTTACCAAGAAAAATAGCCAACTTTTTCCATTACTAATTTCATTTTCTCGCATTCCCCCACTTCCAGAGGTCGTCGGCTTCCGCTGCCCTGACAAGGTTGAGCCTGGAACTCTCGCCTACAAGTTCTGGCCTTACCCAAGATTCTCCATTGGAGACTGTGGAAGACTCATCACCTGCGTCAATGGATATCCTCGTCTCATCTCTTGTGGAGATGGCAAAGTTGTCAATGACGCTACCTTGACCTGCGAAGACCCTGAGATTGTACCAAAATGGTCAGTTCCCATATGAAAATACAATACAAAATTCATACTTTGTCTTTAAAAATAGCATTAAAATTAATGATTACGAATTTTCTATTTTTTCAGTGGTACATACTACGCCGTCAAGAAGTAAGGAGGGATCTCTTTCTCTTCAGCTGAAGTTTCCATCTTTCCATTTCTCTCTAAAATCCTTTAAATTTTGAAATATTTTTAATGAACCTGAACTAATTCGTCAAATCTCATTCTTTCAATTCTATTTTTTTATGTGGAGAAGGTAAATCTTTATAAAAATAATGGCCAACGGGATTTTAGATATAATTTTTGTATGCATTTTTGTATATCATGAAATGGGAATAAAAGTTGAATAAAAAAAGGAAAGTAGAAAGTATTGTAAAAGAAAAAATAATTATTCCGACAAATTCATTCAAGTCATGCCTAATTTAGTTTTTACTGTTTTAACTTTTTTTATTGAAGTTTTTGAGTGGAGGTTTGACAGTAAAAAAGTCTTATCTTAAAAAATAATTGTAAAAATATTACATATTTTTCATTTATATTTTTAAAAACATCTGAAAATTGACATTCCTACGCATAATTAAGTATAAATTGTACACACACAAAAAACGATCCAAACACGGCATTATGCATAGCACACATACATATACGCTTACTTATAGCTTCATTTATGAACATGATTTCTAATAAAATCTTAAAGTAATAGCGACGAAAATATAACATAATTAATTATAAATTGTAACATCTATATTCTAAATATCAGTTTTTAAAAAAAGCTATAAAACAGAATGTGAAGATTGAATTGAATTGATTCAACTGAATTTTGGAAAGCATTTTGTTTTTCGGCTTGATTCACAATTTAAAGGAAGAAATTACATAATTTATGACAGGCTTTCATAATTATAATAATTAGAACTGCTGGCTGTTCTCTCCTGCATTCTCATTATAATTAGCCTGATCCTCGCTAAGTTCTTGCTGTTGTGGGTAGTACACCTGTGGGGTGAAATGGCTACTCGCCGCATTCTGTTGGTTTTCGTATTGTTGTAGTTGTTGTTGTTGTTGTTGTTGAGGTTGTTGTTGCTGTTGACGAAGCTGAGAAGCCTGGACTTGTTGTCGAGATCCACCGCCCTGTTGCTGCTGTTGTCGGTTTCCATTGCCCGGTCTCCCTTGCTGTTGTCGGGGCTTATTATTATCCTCTTCCTCTTCTGGGGGTGGTGGAGGTGTTGATGGGATGTCGCAGTCTTCAGTGGGTGGAACTAAACAGCGGAGGGATTTCTTATCGAAGACAAGCATAGCGGGACAACGTTGAAGACGGGGGTAGCCTCCTTGACAGGACCAATAACGGTTGCAGGATTTGCCGAGGGGGACGTTACCGTTGGGGTCTTCCTTGCAGAGAGCTGTAATGAAATGCGACATTTGAATATTAAAATTTGGTTATTTTGGTTAATTTTGTTTTAAATTATTGATCACGGTTAGTTGTACTTACGATGCTTCTGACATCCCGGAACATTTTCGGGCCAATCGCAAGCATGAGTATCTTCATTATAGAGGAGTCCACCGATGCAAAGCTGTTCGGTAGCGGTACCGTTCCAACAGGTCCAATACCTGGTGCAACTTGTCTCATGTCCGAAGATACCGTAGAGCCAGTCACAATGTTCCGTTCCAATTGGTGGATCTAAATGGTAATTTTTTAAGTAGAGCAATTTAAGATACGACGTTTTTTAACAAGTGTTTCATCTGTTAACAAAATCATTATATCGTTGCATAAATTATTTCGATAGGTTAGTTATTTCATGATGAGGGGAGAGACACGTTGACAAATTTTATTTTCATACTGGCAAGCTTTTTCCCTTCACAGTAGTTCCCCCTCCATGGATAATCGCAGCCATCGGCAACCCCCCTATTCCTTCCAGCGAAGGCCAGCCCATTAGGACAGTCATACAGTTCCGGCTGCCCATTCACACACTCCCAATACCTGTCACAGTACGTCACATCGGCAACAATCTTCCCCTTCACGTCACACGGGTTGATCTGTTCTGAGCCTTTCTTTTGAGCGCTCACACTGGTCGCTGCCAGTACTAAATATTGTAAAATAATGATATAAATTTAGAATTATTTCATAAAAAAAATTACTTCGCTTTGGTCTCGAACTGCAATCCACATTGAAGTCGTGTTCGCAATGTTGAAAAATATTATTCCCCCGCCCAGCTCGCCCTCCACCCCCAATATAAGCAAGTCCATTGGGACAGTCCATCAACCTCGTTGTATTTTGGATGCAAGCATAATATTTATCGCAATAAGTCTCATGATGGGAAGTCCCACTTTTAGTGGAGCAGGGATCAATCACCGCCGTTGTTGAGGGTCGGGACTGCTGATGCTGGGCAAGGGCGCCCCAGCCACCCCGACCACCACCACCAACCCCAAAAGTTAGCAGTATTGTAAGCAGCACTCGTGTTATTTGCCCAAGCCAATAAGTTGATGAACCGGCTGCCATTCCCAAATATAATTAAATGTTATCTTTAAAGTTTATTTACAATTTTTTATACAGGGTTAGGTTAACTTTGAAAAATTCAAAAACTTGTCAGTTGTCATTAATGGTAGGGAGTGTGCTCCACCATAATTATAATTATCTCATGTCATCCATATTCCAATTAGATCTAGAGTTGGTCAATAGCGCCATAATCATAATCATCTTTAGAATATTTCAACAGCATTTTTTCATCTCTCTCTCCCTTCTCGAGTATGTAATAATAATAATTAAAAGTATTCATTTTTTATAAATGCCTTTTTGTCCTTATATACACACAAGAATCCATTTGAGTAAAAAAACGAAAGGTAACTGACCAACAGGATTTTTTTGGCTAGAATAATCTTCGCAAAACGAAATATTATTATGCTTTTGTCTGACCCATATAAAAAATGGTTATACTTATGCAAAGCATGTTTGCTCTCCTCAAAGTCTTCACTCATCAGTCATCATCATCATCCTCACCAATGATGCAATCCAATTGCAACAACAAGATAGCACAACAGTAAATAAATTAGCGATGGAGCAAAATACTTTATATCTTTAATAGAGATGGACCAACGCTTGCCGTCCTGCTGCCCCGCTGTAAAATAGGGAGAGTGCTCAAATTGAACTATTTTTCTCCTTCAATTTGATCTGATCATCTTTTTTTCTAGTTATATGTCTGTGCAATACTGCATTGCACTTTTTGGAGGGGTCTTGTAATAAAAATTAGAGAAAAATGAATTGAGTTGGATTTGAATTTGGATGGAATGCATTAGGCACACCTATCAAACTTTTAAAAAAGAAAATGAAATGGTTATGTAAATGCTCAGAGCTGCAATATAGTCCATTTTTGGGTGTTTCCTTGCAATAAAAAAGGAGTATTTGGGAGGATAATGGTAATCGTTACAAAAGGGCCGAATTATGAACATTCTTGTCCCGGGGGTGAATGTGCGTGAGCCAAAGCGTGAGCACGGAATAAAATGAGAATGAATTAGATGACAAAGAACTAGGAAATTATAGCCGTGTGTTTGCATTGCGTCATCAGTATAATCATCATCATCATTGAATAGGACCATTTTGCTATTATTACAAGAGGATACATTTAATATGTAAGTAATTCATTCACGATTAAGAGCAAGATCAATGATCCAAGTGGGGATAGGGAGAATGAATCTCTCTTGGATAGAATTGCAATTGAAATAGGTTTATACATCTGTCATGAATGAATGAGTTACGAATTAATTTTGTTTGCATTTGCCATTTAGTACCAGGGATGAAGTTTCATTGTTATTTTGTTCTTTCACGTGGAGTGGAGTACAATGGAAATGAAAAAAATATGAAGATTGAAAGGGTTTTTAAGTAGTAACTGACGAATTACGCATTTTTCTTGATTCATTCACAAATGGAATTTATTAAAGAAGTAAAGAAGGTGGGGGCAGCAGTAGGTGGAGCTCATATCTGAATCAGTAATTAAATTAATGTTTTAACGAAGTTGTAAGATTGTAAGGTAAAATGAAAAGGTGATTGTGAAATTCGATTAACTTTTTTGATTCAGTATAATTGGCTGTATAATTTGTGAATGAATTGTTCATAGGCTTGACTGATTTTCTAATTAATAGTTAACTGGAGAGTGGCTTCCAGGATTTTTTATCAATGTATTATTTTTGCACATAGCAGCCTTGCTTGCTTTACAAAAATTGAGTAGGTGCAAACTAATTCTCTTCTAGGTCCCTATACGTTTTTCACAGTAAAAGTTCATTTACCAAACTTTCAGACTGAAAAAAAACATTAAATTCCAATTAAAATTCATCAATTACGCTTTCATTACTTGCTCACTCTATTTCAGCCTAGGTAAATTGATGATCCATCATAAGTTCATCACGGGTGCATGAAATTGGTGGCACATTAAAATGATTTCTCAAATAAAACAAAAAGTGAAAGTGGGGACTCTACTGATGTGATAACACTAACTGAGATTTAACTGACATAAATTACTTTACGAAGTTTATGATGCATGCATTAGCAAATTATCATCATAAAATCTACTTGGACATGCAGAGCAGAGCAATTCAACGACAATTAAGTAGCGTTACGGACAGAAAATGATTTCGATGAAGAAACCATTTAATGATGAACAAAATAATACGAGCAAAAAAACCTATAAACGGGTCATTTAAGACATTTGATTTTTATACGCCACTCCAAGCGAAAGTTAACTACTCGAGGAAAGCAATGTGCAAAAATGTTTTAAATCAGGGTAAGCTAAACTCGCAAAAATTATCGCAATTTTACCTCTACCTACGCTAACTTGAAGAACAGGATAAAAATGCACCTCATACCTAATCGGAAGCTTATAGCCTCGTAACAATTATAATTGTACTCTCGGAAGAATGATGATGCCTTGAGTCCTCAATCCACTCAAGTTAATCTTATCTACCCCTTCAAGACAATACAATTGTAGGGATATATCTGACAAGCGAGTGCATTTCCTTCAACTTTGTTGTGGCATAAAAATGAGGTATTGTTTTGGATCACGCCTTTCATTTCCCATTCCAATTTTAAAGGCTGAGCAAATAAACAAATTCATTATAATCCTTCAGACGCGTCATAGGCACACTTTTGTTTTCCGTTGAAAAATGGGACTAAATAATATAGCTACATATTTTTATCTCATTCATCCTTATTGGCTACGAGATGTGTGATATGAGCCAGAAAATTTCTATTTGTGAAAGGAATTTCCCATTTCCCTACACCAGTGATTAAATCGACAGGGATACATATCCTGTCGTAAGTTAAAACCTAAGCCATTTGACATTATTCTCATCTTGCACTTAAATCAGATTATACCGGAATCCGGTGACGGGATCGATTGTCAATGATTTTTCTACGTTTCTATTAAGGGAAGTAAACCATGAAAGGAATATTCTCGAAGGAAGAGAATTTACATGAGAATTTTCGATGGACAAAGGGAAGTTAAGACAAGGTTACATGAAGAATGTCTGTAGGTATGTACATAGGTAAGTAAGTAGGCATACATGTAAGTATTAAAGGGTTGGTTATTGTTAAATTCCTTTACAAGCGCTGTCACCCTCTCTCAAGAGCACTTTCGCTTTCGTACAGAGGAGTAGGGGATACAATGACAATGAGAAGAACGCTGTTGAATCCGCAAAGCGATTTAAAAAAAAAGGTGGAGGGGAAGGAGCAAGGTAAACAGGTACGTTTTGGTGATGATAAGGATCAGCAAGCAAGATGCAAGAATGTGACTATTTACAAGTTGCATCATTCAAGCAATAGACATGCATGCATTCCCGGTGTCCAGTCAAAATATTTGTACATAAGCCCATCCACATAAATGGTGATATAAGATAAAAATGCTTACCTGAGAGCACTGCAACTGTGTAAACTTTGTACTGGACAGTCATTTTGAAAAACTGCTAAAAATGAAAAAGGGAAAAATCCTAAAACTTTTATGAACACGCCTATTCAATGAAATCCTCTCGTCACTCTGTTGAAGTCTCCAGTTAATTATCACAAAACTTTCAAATTCCAGTTAAAAATAAACTACGTATTTGAACTAGAGAACTGGTTTTTTCTCTGCAATTATGTAATATCGTTATTACGGAAGTGGAATGAATGCTCGTCCTATCTTTGGAGACATGCGTGTGTCTATGGCTAGTATGAAAAAAATATTTTTGAAATATTGTATTTTTTTCTACGTCACTCTTCACAGCAGCGTGTTTGAGAAGAGACTGAGGAAGACTTTGAAAGGAGTCGCCGGGAAAGAGTAAGCACAGGAGTACTGCTTACATGACAAAATAGAATAAAAATTTTTACATCTCAAAACACTCTCCGCATATTATGCACAAATGCACATTGAATTCATAAGGGATAAAAGCGTACAAGAAAAAGGAGGAGGATGAGATGACGAAGACAACGACAACTAATGCAGTGAAGAAGATGTTGTTGATGATGACGGAGAGTCGACGACGCTGCGCTGCTCGAGTGTTCACTCTCTGCATTAATAAAAAAATATAATGCAACAATGCTTAACAATGAGTGCAGCTCATGAGAATAAAATATATTATCATTGTTGGGAGAAATAAGGCTTCACTGACTTACTGACTCATTCACTTTCAGATTCTTTTACGCTTTTTAAAATCCTCTACTTTACCCAAATAAGCGCCTTAGCCTGAAGCACATTTTTACTGAAAAGTAAACTGAAATACACAAAAATTGTACAGAAATACACCAATTTTAATATCTTTTAAGTATATTGGACCAGATAAGTGAGCTAAAGTATGTCACTTGGGCTGAGAGCTGAGATCTTCACTAATTCGAGCGTCTCCCTAACCATCAACTGATTCAGAAAGATTGAACATCGCTAATTTTACATCTTTATCGTGCCTAAAATCCAAAACGGAAATGGCTTTTTATCCTAAATTCTTCAATATGATTTAGGCATTATCCCGCAGCCAAGAAAATTAACTAAAGAGATGGATAAACTGCTTATCTTCATTCATTAAAATCATAAACGTATCATATTAATTAAGATCATAAGCCTGAAAAATGAAGAAGCCTCCATCACACCATTCATAATCATAATCCTCATATCGCATTCCAAATTCCAAATCCTACGTAGGTATCTTGTTACAGCGGCATTTGAAAAAAAGGCGAGAGATTCCCTTCACAGATGGATACTTTTAAGAACGAAAGGGGCTGAAAAGTTTTAATGCGCTCGCTTAATTTTTGGTACACCTCCGTCTGTCATTATATATTACATTACCTAGTGTAAACTTCACTAACATTAGTTTGGTGCATATCACACATTACATTCTCCCATTCTCCATTCTAAAAGAATGTTCTGAGAGTGATAAAATATAATGCCATTGTGATACTGATCAGAAGGATAATGAAGAAGAAGATGCTGAGGATGATACGGGATGATAAGCAATAATTTGCATACCTTCATATTACGGGAATGAGTATGAGCAGAGGAGTTGAGCTCTCGAAAAAAAATGAAAGGGAGTGGGTCCTTTTTTCAGCTGAAATCTCTCTACCTAATTTAAACTTATATAGGTTGAAGTACGTAACTCCCTTTGCATTTTATTAGCAATATAATTTATATTATTATGATTTTTATAAGGATGTATGAATGAATTGTTTTAAGAAGGAAGCGAAGGAATTTAAGTGCGTTTGAGTTGAGTGGATTATTACTTTTTTGTTATAAATGGATGAATTACTTCTTTTTCGCTGATAAAAATACACGTAATTTTTAGGGCGATGTCATAAAAAAATAGTTGAAGAAATTGGAATTGGAATGGGCATGTATGAAAAGGATTGTTCTTGTTTTATGGATTAAAATAAATAAAAGTAAAGACATGCATTTCACTTTTTTTTATCTAGAATGTATTTTTTCCTCTTCTAAATTGTAAATATGCGTGTAAGTAGAATATGGGACATGGGGAAATGTAGGTAAATCGGATAAATAATTTCGAGACATTTTTCAAGAGTTTGATTTTGATAAATGTCAGTAAATAGTGCTTCCTTCTAGTAAATACTTTGAGTTGCGTCATTTAATACCTTATCAATTGGGCAATCTTCTTTTGTAAAAAAGGACTAACAATTTTTCTTCATTATCAAACATTGGAAAGGAACCCTATTATTTTTTAAAAATTCTAAATGGGTCACTGCCCCATCTCATTTTCAAGGGAATGGAATGTGCTTCACAGATCGTTGGAGGAAACCGGTATTGTGAAGTGTACAATAAATCGTAAGCACGTAATGAAAATGTACGTATGCATATCCGTAAGGTCTGCAGTTTGTGAACGTAGGAATTTGTTCGCGATGAGCATTCCAGACAGTCTGAACTCTGGACATTTAAAATACTCTGACTGACTGTGTGACTAGAAGATGGCTGTGATGGCATAAAGAAAGACAGTTTTTAAGACGGCAATAAAAAATACTTTTGCCTGGAAGCTGCGACACGTGCTGAGGGTAATTAAAACGTTGAGAGATATTTAGAACAAACAGCAATGCTCCTAGATATAAGCAGATAAGATTTTTCCTTGCTGACCAAAAGATGTTCGATAGCCGTCCTTATATTTTTGTGCACTGACGAATATTCTTAACTGTTTTTTCTTCTTCTTGCTAAAAAAAAAGTTAGTCTTTAGTAAGTTGGACTAATCTCATTGTCAGTTTCTCTTTTTGTGGACTTGTTCATATGAATATAATTTTTGGTTAAAAGTATTACTTATGAATTCTTATAATCATCCATGCACACACTCGAACTCATTTTCAGGCATATACCTATGTATAAAAAATACGAGATTATTGAGACTACTCGTAAATGTCCTAACGAGATTTTTCTTCCTATTCAGCTTTCACTTTCTTATTCAATAAATTGTAAAACCCCTGACAGAAAATCTGAATTCCATTGTCTTAAGAATCCCCCTTAAGCCCCTCACCGAGTGATATCTATATTAAATGCACAATGCACAAATTTATTCAGAGATTAATATGACATAAGTCATTGTACATTGTATCTTGCCCCAGCCAGCGGTACAAGGAAGAGATGTATTAATCTAATCAGATTTTAAAAAGGTATTCAATTCATCAGTAATTATTTATTGAATCGGAGATACTTCCGCTGTTTTAAGCTCCTTTGTCTTGGATAATTGTACTTATACGACCAAAGTAATTTGATAAAAAATGTTTTTAAGGAGAGATTAAAAACAGATTAAGAAGGAAATTACCATATTTAATGACATACCTAATCACGTCCCAGTCATACTTCCCTGTATTCCCCAGTCTTAACTGCAGTCATTTTTGAACCCCGACTTTCTTTCTGATTATCAAAATTAATCGAAAAAATCATACTGATGCTATTTATATTAATATCAATCCAATTAATAATATTCTCATAAAAAAGGAAAGTCAACTGCCATAACGGTTTTCATATACTTTTCAACGCTCCAACACCTATTGGCTTTGTCAACGTGATCGATCACATCACACCACCATATCGTCATACTCATATAGCTCTCATTATTAATCAGCTTGAGCAAATATCAGTCACCACCATTTACGAAAGCGTCGACACCACAGAGCACCGATCCTTGTCGTTAATCGCTTCACATGATTTCATCAATCAATATCATCGCCTTCTTTTTTTAGGGGATCCTTCTAGAGTCAACTGCGCTGAAAAGGGGTACTTAAAAAGAAATCCAGGTCATACCAGAGGTATCATATCATGATGATCATGTAGAGAGAATATGAAGCGCATTCACGCTTCAAATCATGCATGACAGGTAAGATGATCGTAGAAGGGGATTGGATCGAGTATCGACTATCGACTCTTCTTTAATTTCTTTTAATGCAATCAAAATAAAAATATCACAGGCAATAATAGTCAGTCGTGATGTCGCTATTGATGATGCATTATAGACCCTTCGCCTGAGCATGTCACTTGTAAGGATCATCTTCAAACAAGTTAATTAAGGGGACATTTGCATAAGTATATTTTTATGCATGTCCTTATCTAAATGTAATATCACTGACCATTTCGAGAAAAAAAGTTATTTTGTATTCCGCAAGTTGCATTAGTGGGCCGAAGGAACAAAAGTAAACTAGTAATAAACATGTTCGATTACAAGTGATAAAAAAATCAACAGGGCCTGCAACAATATTGCAATGTCGCAAAACATGTCACATAAAAATATCTCGCATCGCATACTACATTTTATAAAACGCTGAATGAGATAAGGAGACTCAGAACTTTAAAGAAGATCCACCACTTTTTTTTTGGTGGAACCGAACGCGCACATCTCTAAAATTAAATACAAAAAGGGAGGATTGAGAGCAATCCAGGTCTGGGGCATTGATTGCACTGTATGGTCACTGGTCAGATTAGCATCTTCATCGTCATCAAATCATCTTGTTTTGATTTCATCCTTTTTTTCTAAAAGTGCCAACAACTTTAACTGTACCTCAAACTTCAAATCGAGGAATGAATGCCGCAATAGACATTCTACCCTTTAGAAATAAAAAATGGGATGTTTTGCTTGTGTCGAGGGCGATGATGATGAAAAGGGTTGATTGGCCGAGTGAAGCTGCAATGGTGATGATGATGAGATATTGTGTGACATAACGTAACTCACAAAATGATGAATGTGTAATAGTAATAAAATGGTAATGTAATGTCCCTACAATAATTGCTTTTCATGAACAAGTTTATCCAACCAAATTGAAATGAGTAGGGTTAGGAGAAAAAAAAGAAGGTGTATAATTATCATCGTCCATTAGAGATTTAGGTGCATTATTATAAATTTGAGTCAACTTGAGGCATTGCCTCACATTTTTTATGTAAATGAACTGTTATTGCTCTTTGTCACAATCTACAAAGTTATCTCTGTTGTTTTTTGGGGTGAGGTGAAAAATGGATATGAAGGGTTGACGACGGTGGTGGTGGTGCAATAGGCCTGCATTCATTTGCAGTATTGTTCGCTACCGTATTCATTTAATGGGAATGGTCGAAATGCGCAGACAATATTTTGCATAATGAGATGAGATATGAGATGGTTATTGGGCTCTGTTTGCTAATAAAGTGTGTAAATGAGGGATTTAATTGCAGATGAGTTAGTGACAGGTGGAGCTGGCTGGTAATGATTATGATGCTCATCACTTGTAATTGGTGATTTGTATGCGGATTGCATAAAAATTTGGCGAGTGATATTCTGGGAGAATTACAAAATGATTTAATATGATATAACGAAGGGAAATTTACAAGCTCTTTCCGGTGACCAAGTTGATGTAGTCGAGGAACGCTGTCACTCGGGTGAAGGCCACTGGGAAACCTCTGTAAAAATAAATTAAGATTGAGATTGTTTAAAATGGGGGATTCTTGTTTTAAATGCTTAATTAGGTCTGAAATTATGTTTGAAATGTGGAGCAAAGATGAATGATTTTTTATACCTTTCACATGTGGCTGTTCCGAATGAGACGATACCGATCTGCATGAGGTACACTCCCTTGGGTCCGGTTTGTTTCAAGAACAATGGTCCACCTTTTAATTAAAATTGTCATTATTTGAAACCCACTGACTTTAAGCACTGAAATGATTGGACACTTAAATTAGTAAAAAATCAAATCATACCGCTGTCTCCTCTGCAAGGGCTGTTTGTTGGGGTGGTGGCGGTGCAAACCTGGTTTCCAGTGAGAACATCTCTGAAAACTTGCTTGCATTGGCCGTTGTTCATGACAGTGACGTTGGTGACCTGGAGATCAGGGCTGATTCCCATCCTGTCTCCGGTGATTCCCCTGTGTCAAAATGAATATGAAACCGTTTACTTTAAAGATAACATAGTTTTCAAAATGGGGTTAGCCTGATAAATCTAAAACTTACCATCCGGTGACATTTACGGAGTCCTTAATGTAGAATTCGTTAAGGGACTGCCTGCTTGGCAAGCAAACTGGCCGGATAGCCTCGTTAAACTCAAGTTTATCATCTAATTTGATGATACTGATATCATGGGTAACGGTATCTTCATTGTAGCTAGGATGTTGGTGAATATTTTCAGCGGTTACGTTAACAATTCGGCGGTGGGGCTCCTCTTCCGAGGTAGCTCGGAGGTTGTGGGCTCCCATGAGGATGGTGATAGTCTCGGCGCCATCGGTACAATGGGCGGCAGTCATGACGTGCTGGTCGTCAATGATGGTGCCACCACAGAAGCTCCTTCCATTGATAAGCAAGGCAACCATCCATGGGTAGGCGTTGGGGGAGGCTGGGGTATCTCCAATAATACGGGAGTCGGTGGTGACTTCTGGCTCAGGAGCTGCGGTAGCGGTAGTCTCGGCCTCGGCCGCTGCAGTAGTCTCTTCAGCCAGAACGGTGGTGCTCTCTTCTGGGAGGAGCGTGGTAGTTTCCGCCTCAGGTGCTTCTGAAGTCTCATCCAGAATGTAGCTCCTTCCACAAATGCCATCATCATTAGCGTGATATCCGTTATCACTGGTCTCCTCGATAGGTCTCACAACGTAGCTCATCTTCAATCCCCTGTAGTTGATGAAGCCATTGGACTTGAACCTAACTCCAAGCTTGTTTTCATAGGACTCAACAGTGAAAGGTGTTTTACTGTTTGCATCCCCAGCAAATTGGTCGACCTTTTCGAAGTCGCCATCTCGGGAGAATGCTACAAAATCGTAATAACCGAGGAACCAAGCTTGGGTCTCCAGGTCAAAAACTGTTGCCTGAATCCTTGAGCCTGGAGGTCCTTCCAAAACCCACTCACAGGAGGTATCTGCGGGATAATCCTCGGGGTAGTTGGGGGTCTGGATGGTTCCATAGTCCCACAAATCCATGGACTTGTTCAGAGAGCATCCTTCATAAGGCTTAAACACAGGTCTGAAGGTACGATTGAACTCAGCGTGGAGGGAGGGGAGTGGGGATTGGGGTAGGATTGGAACGTTCCTTGTGGGGAATCGGGGAACGGAGCGGAGGAAAGCGGACAATTCCTTATCCGTCGGCAGACGGATCAGCCCGTGGGCCACACAAAGGGAGATGGATAGGACTAATAGAATCTTCATCGTTTTAATTTTGTGGAACTTTCTGAAAAAAAATCTTCACCAAAACTCCACCGGTAACTGAATGCAGGAAAGTCGTTTTATACGGGGGCTTTAGCCCTCTATAAACAAATAGCCATTATGATAATATTATTGCTTAATTAGTCCTTTTAGCAGGAATTCTTTATCATCTGAAACTAAAGCCTTGATAAATATGTAATTTCGGTTCATGGATGTGATGTATATTTTAATATTCCGGTGACTCTTTTGTCATCTAAAGCACATTTTGACAGATGTGCATTTTTTGTTATTGGAAATGGCAGTTTTGTTTCTATCAATTCGCGTATGAATTGCGCTAGTCTATTATCTATCATTTGGAAATGCGATCATTATAGTTGTGGGAATGAAGCTAATTTAAATGATCAGTTAGGTACATACAGTTATAGTTAGTTGTATGTATGACGGCATTTCTGCCCTTTCAAAGAAATCGATGCTTAATGCCACGATTATCTATTTATTTATGTTTCTGGGTCACCAAAAGTCATTTTAATTGCGTAAGAGAAAAGGGTGAGGTGGAGAAATCGGCAATTGCAATTAGTTAAACTATTTATATTAATCTCCACACAAATGCTCAATATTTGGATGTGCATTAGTTAAACTTGGGGGGAGGTGTGGATTGCGTAGTTGAAGGCAGTAGGCTTGACCTTCCCATATCTCGAGATCTTTCCAGTCCAAGTCTGATTCAGGACTTCGTTTCGCTCTTCTAAATTGAGGGAACACATGAAATAATCAATTACAATTAATTTAAGAGCAAAGATGCTAATGTAAATTAAGAATTTTACCAAATCAAAACTAATTTTACCGATTCTTATCATTTTCAGTTGGCTGACTTGTTACACTGTTGGGATCGTTAAACTGATTCTTTACTTTAGACGATTTTGACGATATTGCGGGTCTTGTAGATCGGTGCTTGGGCTTGAGGAAAAATTGCTTGTACTTGCTCACAAAATGAACGGCTTCATCCATGAAATCAATATTTTGCATGAGGACTGATAAATTGTCATGATCGATCCGGTTGGAGTACACCAGGGTTCCTTGGCTATCTTCTGAAAAACTGGATAAAAAAATTAAAAGAGAATTAAAAATCCATCAAATTCGAATAATTTACTAAATTCATCAATTTAACTTACAAGTCTTTAATGACCAGCGGATGAGTAAAAATATTTTCCATAATATTAAGATACTTGATAAAAATTTGGGCACTATGAAAAGTAAACAGGTAGGGAAAGCAATACGAATACACCGCATCAAAAATCTTCCACAATGATCCCAATATAAAATCTTCTTTCTCCGGGATGTACTTCCTATCCTGGGGCATTGTTCCCCCCAATTCAAATTTAAACCGTTTGGTCCCATGATTGATCGTTTGAACTTTGTAAATGGAGTGAATAATCTTAGGAGGACATGTGGAGGGATCTGCCGAAGTGAACTGAAATTCTTGGCCGGGGTCCTTTGCTTTGGATGCACATTCCTCCAGTTTTATCATCACCTCGTCAAAAGCTGGCTTGTCAATCAGTTTGTCTATGGCGAGGTTCCCGAATGAGCCAGGTAGTTCCAGATCTGAGTACTTTTTAAGGAAGAGGCTCAGAATGGAGTTGATCGTTTCGTCAGTGACGATGATATTCGGTGTGATGTGATTGAAAATTTCAACAGATTTTGTGAGCTAGGTAAAACAATTTGTGTAGCATATGGTATCATATATGAGCTTATACTTCTGATGATACTTTAAACTTTGCATTTCAGTATCTACCAACCATCTGCAGACTCAGGCTTTTCGGCTTTTCAGATAATCCTTCTTCTCCAAATTGCAATTCGTTAAGAAATTCTATCGTTTCCCGAATTCTGGCTTTTAGTTGCGGATCTGCGTCCTGAGTTATGGATAAGTCCCGCTTTACGCGATGATGATGCTGAGGTAAAGAATTGGCGTCGTGAGAAGGACCATCCTTCGTATGTATCTCCAACAACCCCTTTGACCCTAATATTTTTAAGCCGGGATATTTCCATGTAATATTTACCAGCGGAGGTAAAAGGGCTATATGCGATCGATTCCTTGAGCAGGGTGCACGAACGCTTTGGCATTTAGAATCTATTTGGAGCATAAAATATCCTTGTAGCAAAATCTGAACAATTTTACCAAAAGTATTGATAAGTATAACAGAAAATGGATTTACGGTGAAAGGTCGGATTCGTCAACTCTAAAGATATTTTGCTTGGCTGTAGTAGCTTAATTAAAACATGTCCTTTTGTGTCATATTCTCTTAAGCGTGATTCACGGCAGACTTTTCTTGGATAAAAGGAGTCCCTTTTGCCCCCTGAACAATCCCCATAAATGACCAAACTGTAAATGAAAAATTATTCAATGAAATATTTACCACTTAGGTTGATCTTCATATTTTGCAACTGTGACCAGTGATATGTAATCAGTATAGACAACACTGTTGGTTAATGCAATGACATGGCTCATTTAGTTCCATCGGCTCCTTAAAAAGCACTCCCCCTGGACAAGCACGATGTGAGAAAGAAAATATTTGATTGTTTGCACAAAACTCATAAATACGTAGTTCGGGATTTGAAAAACTGAGAACTGATGATGAAATTGTATGAATTGCTAAATAAAGTGCACTTAAAAATTTAAGAGACATTGTAAGAGGAATTGACAATTGAGAGCAACACTGCGAGTTATACGGAATTACAGAACTAATTCGCTTTGCTTTGAGAACTACAATAAACGTAGTTGTCTATTTATTTTTATTGGTAAAGTAATTAATAAATCGGTCGAATGTGAATGAACTCTTTCTCTCTCTTTTATTTCTTGTATTTACCCACACATAGAATATAATAATAGACTTAGGAATTCGTAAGTAATTCATAAGTCTATTATTATAATAAGTTGATTGACTTTGTTTGTGCTTTTCAATATACGTTTTATGCACTTAATTTTAGTTACTTAGAAAAGTATAATTGTGTAAGTGTAAAATGTCAAAGAGGAAATGGGAAAATGGAAGACTGGACACTGAAAATGGAAGTCTAGGCACGGTCACTTCAACCCGAGATTGGCGTTATTCATTTCATTGTCCATTCATATTACAGGAGAAACCGTCTTTGCAAGACATCTGTAGTAATGTTAAGGTTTCATATTTGAAAAATAAATTTCATAGACGTGCAAGCAATCTTGGCCTAATTTTAGTAAACCTATTTTTGGGGTTTACTTCTTATATTCCACTCCGTTTATGAAACTATCCAAATTATATTCCCCCATGAGACCATTTTGCCCCTTCTGATTTTAATCTTCGTTTTATTACTCAATCTCATTTTTTTATCGGATTGATGAATAAAGAATAAAGTTAATTCAAAGCCGACTACGACTGCTGACTGAAAGCCACGCGAACTAGGATAACGTAACAAACACAATTTCAAGGCCTTAATGCATACCAAATTGTAAAAACTAACAAAAGACATTATCAAGGTTTCTCATTTCTCTTTTTCCTGTAAAAAATGAAACAAGCATGTGTACTCGAATTTCCAAGAAACAGCAAATTACTTTCCTCAACTGTCTATAAAAATCTCGCGATCAAGTCATCATCGTCATTCATTACCAATGTCATTGGCAATCTCCCAGCTCTACCAAATTCAAATCATTCCGAAATAGAATACAATTCTCAATTCACAATTCGTTTCCGCCAACGTGGAAATTATTTAAGATTAGCACGTGCTCCTTACCAACTACACTCAAATGCAGTTTCCCCTATATTTCCTCCTCCTCCTAAAAATGCATTCAGAAAAGGTTCATGACTTTCCCAAACCATTTTCCCCTCACGTGCTTGTACAACGTTCATGGTCCATTTAGATAAGTAAGTCCGCAATTATCCGCATCAGCAGCCATAAATTGTTCCCAGAAAGTAAGTCAAACAACAAAGTAAAACCTTCATCAACGCAACGGGATTGGCTTATCCTATCCCAAAATATGGAGCACTCCCACAGCCCACACACAACCCCAACCCAACAGATTTTTCCAACATCCCGACCTAAAAAGAAATTGTTGCCGATTTCATTCAACCCAGCTTATGTAACTCCCCTTCCAAATTCCGTACAATTTGAGCTTAATTTTTTCCCATGGAAAGCTATTCGCAAAACCCGAGAAAGATTGCGAACGAGTCTCTCCGGAAAATCGGATATGCCTGGCTGGTTTATTCGTCCGTGGCTCGGTCGGTCGACCTGTTATATCACCGAAGTGGATTACAGGAATGATATGAATTATATATTGATACAAAGAGGCCATATATTTTTGCCAGTTCCTGTCAGTCAACGCATTTTTCCACAGAAAATATGCACATATTTAAGAAAAAGTCTGAGACTCCCTTCCCATGTAAAAAACCTAAGCCGTTCTCATAAGGCGGGTTGTCGGATCGGATCACTCGTAGAATGCGTGTTCACCCTGGTTCTAGTTTGTTCCAGCTAGGATTTCCCCCCGGATGGACCATGACAGCATTACATTGCATTGAACTCCCGACCAAAGCCAGAATTGACTAACTAAAATAGGGAAAGGGAGAGTTGCCAACGCTGCTTGTCACTTTCTCGGGAGAATTTGCAAGAAATGCCCGTTCCTTCTGTGGAGTCGTACCTATATCGATTTGTTTTGGTTCGTTCCAAGTTCCTCTAACGCATAGACATATAGAGAGGTTTAGGTTTTTTCCTGGTGTTGTTGCTTATTTTGCTGTTGCAACTTCTGTTTTTGTTTTTTCCTTTTAAATTGGCCAAGGAAGAACAAACGAGAAAAACAATTCCCGTCTTACTTTTCAACGATCCGAAGGATAAAGGAGCTTGCAGCGTATTTTTTTCTTTTAGTCATCTATTGTCTTGTTTGCTTTGGCCAAAAGCGAAAGGAAGGAAAAACAAAACTGTATAATTTTCCTTATCATCATTTTGAAGGTGAGTTAAGCATACTTAAAGATTGGTTCGGAACAAAACTCTTTTCATTCAGGGTTTATGAGCTGATAAGATTTCATTTTTGACTTGGCTGACTTTTTCTGACAGGAGTAAACAGATTTTTTCCTGGGAGCCAAGATTTAATCATCGCATCACTTCAAAAAGTTCATTGTTCCTTGATCATCATCACTTAAAATAAGCTTTCGAACTTTGTTCGGGGATTATTCAGTCAAGTGACCACCATCAAAGACAAGCAGAGTAAAATCTTTGTCTCATCCCATATCTGTTTTGGAAAAACAATTCATTTTAATGTCTAAGGAGGAGACACGTAATTACTGTGAATGTGCTTATCATCCTTTTAGCCATCAGCTCTATCATTATCTTATAAAATCTACATCACCTAATTTATGGACCAATTATATAGAATCATTATTGTGACCAACACCAACACGGCAAGCAACAAAACCACCTAATTGTCTTAATGCGCAGTAGTCAAATTATGAGTAATTTGATGTGTCATTTATAACGATCGACCTTAACTGTTACAACTGCCAGAGATTATTTACGCCAGCCACAGAAGGAAATCAAGTTGAAGAAAAAAGTAAGCTGTGAACTAAAGCAGGAGGTGGAAGACATCATTATTTGTCGAAAACCAAGTTCTGCAAGACAAACAACAGATTTTTGAGATTTTCCTGGAAAGAGACCTCGAAACTCATTTCATCAGAATTTAAAGGTAAGTATTTTTTTTCTTTTTAAATGGCGTAATTTTCTATTTCATGCTGAGTCGAGTATTTTCAAACGGTTGTAAAGTTAAATGGGCCCACTCCACATTATTTTTCTACGCATAACTTATTTAAACGATATTATCCCGTTTGATTTCCACAAATACAAAGTACTTGAATCGGCCTACTTTAAACTAACTTATTTCATCCGTATCATCTGACATGGCTGGAAAATGTCAAGAAGTTGATAATAGCTTATGCGTGTAACCTGTCAAAATTATGATGGTGATGGAGAGTAGAGAGCTAAACTTGAAAACGTGAGTTCGACAAGGCGTATGGCCTTGAATTTAATATGGATCCAATTCATCTTTTCATCAAACATCATTCGATTCGGATAATTTCATTATCATTTGATATCGAATATTATAATGGGTCAGATAATTTGTTATTGTTCCAATATGCAATCAACCAGGTACTTTTTTACTTTACGCTCAATAATACCAATGTCAATGTTATCATATTATCATTTAAGTATGAGTCTTCTTAAGTAGAAAATAATGTAGTGGAAAATTAACTGCAAATAAAAACAGCCCAGTTGTATAATAACGATAAGGACAAAATTATTATGTTATTAGGAAACACGTACGATAGGAAAATTTGGGAGGTGGGGAGGAGGATGGGCATTGGTGATAATTGATTCTTAGGAAGACTAGTAAGTGGAAAAGGATATAGGTAACTACCTAATTGTAATTATTATTATTGTTATGAAGGCAATCATATGGATTATATATGCCTTGCTTAGTGAAGCTTCTCGTGTATAAAAAATGCAACTAATGTATTTTTCCAAATTAAAAAAAACAATGACGTATGAAAAGCAGATTAGAATGATGCATGAAAGCCATATTTAAAAATCTTGAATAATTTTTCTTACCTTCTCACATTTCTCTCAAAAAAGCTTGAAACCTTGCAAAGGCCGAATACAATCTTTAAAAGTTGAGACTGGACTGTTTCCCAAGTGGCTATTTTTCTGGGCGTTGTCACAGAAAAAATGCCAAGGAAGATCGTAGGTTTAAAACTAGTCTGTCGAGTTTTTTTTCTTGAAATTCTTGGCTGGAGCTAACGATAAGACTGGACGGGACATTTGCATTTTAAAGGAATCAAGATGAACATTGAACATGGGAAGATGAACATGGACTTTCCTCGGTGAAACGAGTTTGGTTAAAACTTTTGCGAAGAAAATTAATTTTGGGGGCTGGGAGTGAATGGATAATTCTTTTCAATTCATTTTTTTAAAGGGAAGGAAAACAAGCTTGCGTCATATGTCCAGTTTACATTCTATTTCATATTAGGTATGTAGGTAGAGGGCAGAGGGAAATATTTTATATACATACTTAGGTACGTATTTTAGTATTCACTTATGAAAACAAAAAATGTAAAATGTTCTATAACCCGTTTTATGGCTCTGCAGCCGCCTTTTTAAATTCTTGAAACTTAATATTTAAAATTATTGCAACATATATGGAATAAATTTGCAGCATTTCATGAAGGTTTAATTTCTTCACGCTGAAGTTATTTGCAAAGGATGTATCGGTTAAAAAGAATACAATGCAGGGGATCCATAAGGTGATATTGAATATTTGCCATTATTTTTTCACGAGAATATTAATCCATTTTATCAATGGAATTGCCCAGGTTTGATTCAATGGAAAAATAATAATAGATCTAAAAATAAA
>JAQGAG010000037.1:0-34398 GCA_034696835.1 Lepidocyrtus lignorum
AACTTCCTGTCTGACTTCATAACAATATTATTCATTTTCCCTTTCAGACGCAGTGGACGAGCTCCTAACAAAGCTGAGCAATGATGGTCCCTCCTTACAAACACGTCGAAATCTTGGGATGTTCCAGGTCATTGGAAAGGATCTAGTTCCACTTTTAATTGCTGCGTCGAATGAGTACGGAAAGGTTATTCCAAAGCTCGTTAAACTCTTGTCGGTAAGTATTTCCCTTCATTCGTTCTTTCTCTTTTTAAGTTAAACCTAGCCACTTGCAATCGAATCGAGCAGTTCATGCGAGTCTTCATAAATTGGGGCAGTGTGCGATAATCATGATTTCATCTTTGAAAATTATTCGCATAAATTGGCGACACAAAATTTGCAAAGTTCGCAATTTGAGTCCAACGATGAAACGAACATTGTTATTTTTAGCATTAAAATTATCACCCATTCCTTTAATTATCTAGCATTTAACATCTCCCGTCGAATGTCTGCTACCTTCCAACTTTGTCTCGACGGAGGAAGGGAAAGAAGTTGCTTATCAGATGGATCTTATCCTGAGGGCAACAAAGCTTGTCTTTACAGATTTTCGAGCAACAAGAGCTGTAGTGTGCTACTTAAAAATTCTGACGACAAAGGTAAGCATAGACAATGGCAAGCGATCTCTTTACTGATTTCTTAAGAATTTGTATTCATCACACATTTTCGAAGAATTTTTTGAAAGCAGAGTCTTTTCTTTAGGCTTCCTTGCATTTAAATTTTGATAAAAATTAACTTTGGAATAGGTTGATGAGCTCACACCAGACGAATGCGAAGGTGTCTCAGATGGCCTGCTCCTTCTCCGAAACATCCTCCACATTGTCCACAAAGACGCTGGGATTCAAAACCAAATCCTATGGAATTTATTTGCACACAGCCTGGACAAAATCTTACTTCATTTAATGACCTGCAGCCAAAAGAACAAATGGGGCATTGCACTAGTCCAACTCATTGCTCTCATCTATAAAGATCAGCATGTCTCAAACTTGCAAAAATTGTTGAATGAATGGCTAGATAACTCGATGTCGGAAAGTTCAGAGGATAATGAGAGCAATACATCTCCCCCGGATCAAGCAGCTAATCGAGGGGACTCGTCATCAGATCCGGCATTGACATCCGACCCAACATCAGATTCATCAGATACCGGGGTTCGAACTAGTAAATGTTCAACGGGTAATTCAACAACACTCAAAACGGCAGCTGGCACCGTCGACATCAACAATTCCAACAATGGAGGAACTGGCGGAGAGCAAAAATGCTCTTCACCGACGCCCCCCTCCAGTGGAACTACAAATGGTACCAGCAATCCTTCAACACGTATGCCAGCTACCTCCCCGGTAATAAAAGAGCCTTCCCAACCACCACCCCATAAGCTTTACACCAAAGCCAAGCCAAAAGGAAAGGGTAAAACTGGGAAGGATCGTATGAGCGATGTGGATTCCGGAATATCCAGCTCTCATTTTTCCTCAGAAATCACTCATGTAAGCTCCTTTGTTGTGTTTTCCTTTCATCTTGTTATGTTGTAATCAAACGCATTTTCTAGCACGTTACTTTTAATTAGTTAGCTATAAGTGATGCAATTATAGTTACGTATTGCATCCTCATTTTAATTAACGATTCAGTCTAATATGGACGATCAGACCCGTATGGATGCTCAACCACCACCAGCACGAGCTCATACAACTGGGAACACAAAACAGGAAAGCTACAGCCAACAACAGGAAGGGAACTCCACATCCAGTAATGAGGACGATCCACAACAACCCATGATGACTATGATGGCAAAACAAAGGCCAATTAAGCTATCAACTCATGCGAAAACTGCAACAAAGCAAAGAGCTCAGTCTATGATCACAATTTCCATTCAAGATAAGTGTGAAATGCGACGGAAGAAATTGCACAAGAGAAAGCGTCGTGACAAGTACGTAATAATATCCCAATTAAATGAAATAACAAGTAAATTAAGAAGATCATTAGGGCTATGAAGAATAAAAATAAATTTGCTTGTTATCCTTTCAGAACAAGTATCAAAGCTCTAGTTCATCATAATCCAACTGACGAGGACATTTCCCTCGTTCTGAGAGAATTCACGGTTGACTTTCTTCTCAAAGGATATGGCTCCTTGGTATCCTTGCTCCAAGATCAACTAAGCGGGAATGCGTCACTCCAAGTGGATAAATCCCACTTCCTCTGGCTCATCACCTACTTCCTCAAATTTGCGTCACAAATTGACTTAGACTTTGACCTGATTAGTCCCGTACTTTCTAATCATATGCTGTCCTACCTAACATATGAGGGGGTGGCAATGTGCGAAAATCTGGAGATTTGTAAGGAGGACTTAAAGCCACATTTGAGGAGAATGCATTTGGTTGTAACCGCCATTCGTGAGTTGGTTCACACGGTGGAGGTTTACAGTAAGCATACAACTTATACTACTGATGATAAAGTGCATCTAAACAAGTTACAAAGTAAGTTAATTGCTCAACTTTCTCCAAATTAGTGTGAGATAAAACACTCAAAAGACAAAAATTTAACCATCTCAATTATTTCTATTTAGGCTACATGCTTCATGTCGATGAGCTGAGATATCTCTTTCTCCTTCTAATCCGACACTTTAAACCTGGAGTACAGTCAAAGCAATATCTCCAGGATTTGATTACAACAAACCACGTGTTTCTCTTACTCTTGGAGAAAATTTCCACCTATCCTGAATACGAAGGACAATTTAAAATGTCGGAATTCATTAAAGAATTTTCCTCCCCTTTAATCATGCAACAATACGGGCATTTATTGGAGGACTTTAGAAAAAACGGGGAGTTTGTTAATGACTGCGTTTTTACAATGATGCATCATATTGCGGGAGACTTATCGAGACCAGATGTCCTATACCAACCTTTAATCTTGAAGACGTTCTCGAATATTTGGGAAGTTGAATTCGAAATTAAAGATGATTTTGCTGACTTGATTGAGTATGTCATTCAGCGGTTTATGAAGTCGAGTAGGGAGGATAAAAGGCAAATATTTAAATCTGGAACGAGTAATACTTCTGACGACAATGGGTGAGTTACATAAGCAATATAAAAACATGCAAATAGTCCAAACGTGAATCGTGTTTGATTTTTTAATGAATTCATTTTAAATTAAATAGTTGGTCAAAGGAAGATCTCAACAACCTGTATTGGTACTACACGCGATGCGCCACCTTAAGCGACCCAATCGGGAAGATCATGGATCAATACGGCGGAACCTTCTCTGGAAAATCAAGGGAATCGGTACACTTTAATACTCTTGTGGTGTAATAATCCGTTTATGTTGTACTAACACAAATTCGTCTTCAATTTTTAAGGTTTTAAACCAGCTACTCCATCAAAGAATTATCGGATACAATCAGTTTCTCAAATTTCTCTCATCCGAGCGAATGGAGACGGGGGATAGTAACGGGGTAGCCACGTGTGACATGATGAGCACCATTACCAGCTCGAGCCATGCCACAGCAGGATCCAGTTGTCCATCCGTGCCGACGTCAGTACTCATGGATCACTTGAGGGATGCAAATCAGAGCAGCTTCAGCTTTCAGACTCCAGAGGTGGAGGTGGAGCCGGATATTGTGAAAATTGAGGATGTCGATGAGTCCACTTGTGGGGAACCTGAGACTATATTCAAGGAGGATCCTGAAGTTGACGATGTTTCAGCCTCAATGTCTGCCAACAGACTTTCACCTTCTCCTAATGAAGATGATTATAACAGAATGGATGCTCCATTTCCGCAGCCGGATAGCGACCAAGTTCCGATGGACATCACGGACTTGGATATAGCATTGGGAGAATTGGTCAATCAGATATCAGGGGAGGGTCAGGACTTAGCTTGGCTTCAAAAACAGGTCCTGCAAGCTTGTCATGTTAAGTTCAATTTTGAGAAAAAGCGGACTGGATTAAAAGTACAGGGTAATAGCAAGGAGAATGGGGATGGAAAGGAGACTGAAGATGAACGCGAGGAGTCTCAAATGGATATCTTGGGTCCTGTTCCTTACCATTACACATGTAAGTTCTATTAAAAAGTAAACATAAAAATTCCCTTGAATGTAGCCGAACTAGCATTTGACCAATGTATTACTATTTATAGGTCTAGGAAAATCCATCCCAATAGTTCCATGGACGCATTACCAAGAAATCCTGTTGATGTCCCCGCCGTACCTGCTTCTTCTCCATAAGCTAGGTTTCCATCTGCCTGGCGATGTTGGCAAGTTATTTCCTCGAATCCCCCATTTTTGGAGTTCCGACGTTCTCCTTGAAGTCGCAACTAAACTGGGCCCGATTCCTTCAAAAGGAGTACTCAATTTTGACTTGACCAGACTGATAGAGCTGATGGGATTGAGTAAGCAAGCGGGAGAACTAGAAGTTGTCGGGATGAATACAGCAGACTTGGCGATATCAGGGATGATGACCCCAACCAATGACGATCCTCATTACAACCTACCCGGCATTGGTGTTGCAAGCAGCTTTGTTCGGGGGCCTGCATCGTATCCGTTTGGCTCGGTTCCTCATACGGTGAACTGGATGGAATTGGTGAACAAATCTAAGCAAATTACTTCTCGAAACAGGTATGCAAAGTTCGTAAATATTTCATTTTTATGGAGCATACGGAAAACTAATTTTTCCAACATTGCTCATTCCAGTGATACCGGGGATTCTTCATCATCCAGTTCCTGCTCCTCCGATGAATGTTGTGAGCACATGGATGATTGCGCTAGTCTAAAAGCCCTTCCGCCTACTGATCACGAGGATGTGACCATGATGTCGGAAGCCAGTGCTCATGAAGATGATGATGAAGGGGATGATGAATATGATCAAGCAGATCTTTAAACATCTTAAATCTGCGCTATTAAAAAGAACGTTATAGGGATGGCACAGAGTAAATATATTTGTTATCAAAGAACAAAATATTTGTTATCTTTGTTAAAAAAAGTTACACAAATTAAATTAATGTTACATATAAAATCTATTTAAAATATATATATTTCGAGAGTGAATGAGATGATGGAATTTTACAAGACTTTCATACTAAAAATCTCTTTCCTTTCCAGAATGACTACAGGTAGCGTAGTTGAGTAGGGAATGGAGAAAATTGATTTTTACTGAAGTCGAAACGCTTGATGACATTTCTAAATGACACAGCGAATTAAATGAAATCAAATTCTCATCTTTAAATAAAATACCTGAGTAGAACGAGTATTAAATGAGCTTTGCTGATTGTGAATTTTTTGGCAACCCAAATCTTTCCCAAATTGTGTGATTGGAATTGTGATCCCAATGACTTGTAGTTTAGAATATTTAAATTTAAAACGGATACTGCCAGAAATGGAATATCTTACAACAAGGAATAATTTAAACTTGATGCTTCATTCGTGTCGCAGTTTTGTCGGATAATATATATATCAAATTAAGTAGTTAATTAGTTTACTTGCTTGACAAAAATTAATAGCGTAGTCCACATGTTGACTCCGGTTTCAAATACTCGTAAATTATCGATAATTTTTGTAAATGCTGGTTTGCTTTTTGCTATATTTGTAAAAGTAAATCACTATACTATACTCATTTATTGTTTTTCGTAAGGGGTTTTTCACGGCGTTTTTGTAGATAATGGAGTCAATCATAAAAAGGTATATCGATGAGAAGGTATGCGGTGCGTTATACTTCATATTTTTGACATCTCATTGTTAGCAAATTTAGCTACTTTTAATCTTGTTCAAAACTTTTATTTACTTACAATTACGATCACTGAATTTACCCGTTGGACCGATACGTTGTATATAGAAATAAAATTAACCTAAAAATGTTATTTACTCCATAGATTGTTTGTAATTTGCTGAAGATGTATGTATATAATTGTGGTTAAATATTTTAAATATTTAGAATTGTGAAAAATGAGTCATAGCTTGTAGTCTGTAGAGTAGCATGAATTATTTTTTGCCAAATGTGTAAAAAAAACGGAAAGAATCTGTATCGGCCGAATTTCGGGGTAAGCTGATACAGCTATTTCTTTACTAACATGTTTGTTCTTGTATATGAATACCTAAAAGTATATTAGCAAAATTATAAACCAATTTTATTGCAAATATTATAACTTAATATCGTATATATACTCAATCAAATTGTTATCTTATGATAACCTAATTTTAAAACTAATTGTTAGAAACTTCTGCCACGCTTTACTTTATCTGTTTTGGCATAGCTAACTTTAATTGGAATAAAATTATCATAAGTGTTTTGAGTAATTAAATGAATGGTATGTAGGATTGGGTTTATTATTTTCTTTCGAAAAGCGCATAACGTCTTCCTGAAACCGTCAAGGTGTTAAACTTGCAATATTATGCATTCGACCTAGTCTTTTGTAGGAATACTCATTTTTGGATTATGATAATTTTCGGAAGGAAAAGTATGAAAACTAAAGACTCAAATGCGCATCAGTCTTTCTTTAAATTGTCATTGTTGGGGCCGCCATATCCATTCTCCGAATTTATTTTACGTGTTAAAGAAAGTTTCAAAAATTAATTGCAGTCGGTTGAAGTAAATTTTTTTGACGATACGCTGCTGCTTTCTGAACTGCAAATGGTGCAATAATGGATATATGCTCATGAATAGTACATTTAAAAACATCCATGCGCGTTTTTGTACGATACTCTGTATTTTGGGCACGGATCGAGGCATAACAGTTTTTAAAAACTTTCTATATGCTCTCGCCTTAAATGTAATGGCTATAATGCAAAATCTGCACAATTAGTGTAAAACATAGCTCTCAGTAAATTGGGTCCGCCATTGAGCTACTTGACTTGATTGAATATTCAATTTTTCCTTCAACAACTTCGGACTGAGTTTTTTAAAATAACTGTTAAATCAAAATCCATTAACTTTGGTCGAAACCTCCATTAGCAAACTTTGAAAAAATTTGCGGGTGGTAATCAGCAATCATCATGAATCTAATCTTACTAACGCTATTAATATCATCACTCCAAACTGAATTTCGTTTGGGGCATTGTAAGACAATTAACTCCAAGAGTAATTTTACAACTGTGCTGGGTCGAGGATTAGAAAACTTTGTTGAATTTACTGATGAAGGTGACCAGTTGGCTGTTGAAAGTTCTGGATTAGCTGCGGAAGTATCAAATGGCAAATCCAATGGAAAGAGAGAAATTTTGGGGAAAACCAGTGGCACTTCTGCTAAGGTATAGAAAATCATTTCAAACTTGATCATTTATACTTGAAGACAATAACTACATTTTTTTGTATTATTCCATGTCACTTAGAAAAATGACGGTGTTCAGTGTCCAAATGTACAGAAGGCACTATACCCGATTATTCCAGTTATCATTGCATCTTTAATTGGGCTCATTGGATCGATTATCATTTCGGCTATTTTCCGACTCGTTTTCAAACTCATGAGGGAAAATCAAGATCCAGCAGGGTTTGTGCACAAAATTATTTGCCGTATTCGTATTTCCACAAAAAAAAATAAAACAATTATTGGAAGAGGACTTGTTTTAGAGGAAATACGGTGTATGTTAGCAAGATCCATAAAATTTTGAGATATTGAAAATTGAAGTCGGCAAAATCGTTGCTTTTCAGGTATGACGATGCCATCGGCTATGACTATCGTCGCCGACGGTCCGGATATCGCTTCCTCGGATACGACCTGAGCAACATTAATTATACTGGGTTAATGAAAAATGTACTCACAGCTATTGATAAGGTCTACTGAATAAATAAGAGAAAATATTTAAAAATGATTTCAACATTAACATTTCGCATTGCCTATACTTAATTACTTATTATTACAATGAACCGATTTTTCACTTTCATTAATTCGGCGTTCACAAAAGTCATTATTTGGATTTTGCTTTAATTTCATACGATTATCAACATAATATACATAATCCACCCATCATAGCCCCATGTTCGGAAAGTCGTCTTTGACTAAACGTAAAAAATGAATTGTTCATGAATAAAATTTACTCACTAACCCCATATAACCGGAAACAATAAACGAGAAGTACTAACTACTACTTATTATGTTAATTATTGTTAATTATTTTGTATAATGTCATTATACCCGTCATCATAAGTTAGTTGAACTCTTACTCATTGCGGCATACTTCTCTCATAAGTATGGAGGTCACGATCATTGACATCATCTTAACTCCGTACATACCCACTTTGCCCCCACATATAGGCAAAGCATTAATTGTTTCTGTAACATTCATCCATTCATACTTTCGAAGACTACACTAAAACCCGTAATTGTCTTCATTTGTAGGTTGTTCATAGTCCATGCACAAGCTGAACAAGTCATTCATCTAATTCTTTATTGGAGCGCTCTCACTTTCCTCATAACGTCGTCGCCAGTTCAAATTGATGACGAGTTTTGGGAGTCAGCAAGTCAAAGTTGGCAGTCCAGATTCCTGTCACGTTAATACTCAACGAAAGGGAAATCTTGAGTAATGCTCTGCATGCAAGACCACCTTCGAAGACTTCCAACATGAGTGACTTTTACACGACATGTTGTGTAAACAGTTAAAACAGTAAAACTAATTTACCCGCAATAGCATTTTTGACTTAGCTCTCAGAGAAACCCCATCATGGATGGATCATATTTCTGGCATGGAACCCCTTTCCACAGACATTTTTCTGTCAAGAGAATTAACATGAGTTTGTGCTTTGTTCTGTTAGCATGTTACTTATCCAATGTGGAGGGTGCCACACTCCAGAAAGTTCCAGGTAGAAGTGAACCCGGTAATGAGTCTGAAAATGGGAATAGAACTTTTGCTCGAAGGCAATCTCCCTTTAACCCTTTCCTAAATCCCAGTTTGATTGCGAACACGCCGGCTTCCTTTGGCTTCCCATTGTATCCAAGCCAAGCTAGCAGTTTTCATCATGTGCCATTTCAGCAATTTGTGACTCCAGTGGCGCTTACAACAGAGGTTAAGAAAGAATCAAGGGAAAAGGAGTCGGAGTCCAATGACAAATATGACAAGGAGCTAAAGTCGGAGGGCGACTCCAGCAAAGAAAAATCCAAACAGAAAAAGGATAAGCCTAAAAGAAAGAAACTGAAGGTTGAAGTTGAGGCAAAAACGGTGGAAAAAGAAGAAAGCAAGGCTGCGGCTGGTGATGATGGAACATCCCGTGGCTGTCCGGTAAGAATTAAGGAGTTTTTGGTCATTAGAAATAATTATGTTTAAAACTTAAATTATGGATGTTTTATTTTATTTCCGAAGGCATGTGTTGGCGGAGAGTGTGACCCTCATCTCGACCCCGGCGTTAACATCTCAGGGATTCCAATAATACAGATCATTATCGCTGGTCTTGTTGGTGCGGTCTGGGCAGGAGTTTTCCTTTTCATATTGTTCAATTTTATTGAGCACGATCACAAGTATGCGTTAACATGCTTTAAAATATTTTTAAGATATTTACCGAATTTTCATATAATTTGTGTGATATTTATATAAATTACAGACATGAACAAGGAGGATACGATTCGCCAGTTTATGGAGCCCCAGTAATGTCCCAATATGGACCTCCTCATAGTGAATACGGAGCCCCTCAATCGGAATACGGGACGCCACAACAGGACTACAGCTCGGATAGTTACAACGTTCACAGGATTGCTAACCGGTACGGAAGAAGCTCTCACGGATTATCCTTCAATGATTTGTCAAACATGGTGACGGGGGCGATTGATAAACTTGCTGAACTTTATAATGATAAGGACCAAAAGCAGGGTAGTCGATGATGAAATGACAGTATTTTTTTGGAGAAAGTGTGTATTTTTTGTTTAATTTATGTATGTATTTATCGTAATGTCTGTACTTAATTTATATAATTTAATTCTTGATTAATGCAATAAAATTATTATTGAATATTAAGTTCGCAATATCGCAATCCGTCGTTTTTGCAAAGTAGCATAAAATCTCCATTTTAATTTTGAAGCCATATCGTAACTCACATACCATATTATTCTAGAAAGTTTAACAATGACCGCAAACACTTTAGTCGGAATGGAACAATTTTCGTCAACAGTTAAAATCAATCAGGCTTAACTAAAACTAATCGTTCAAATGCTCGCGTACAATAGTTTTCAATTGCCCATACCGAATAAAATGGTCCAAATACCTATGCTAATTATAGCCCCTAACGGATCTGTAGAAACGTTTATGGCGATAATTACCTCATGTCATGATGACTAAAAGAGGTTAGTGACTTTTTCTCTCGCTTAAATTAAAATACTCGCATTTCTCCTAAATTGCAAGGAAAATAGAAAACAGCCTTTGACTCTGTCGGTGCCCTACTTTTGGCATGATTCCTCTCTTGACAGTCGATGTGAATGTGATTGGTGTTCACAAATAAAGCAACATGAAGTCCACAAGAGTAGTTTGCCTTCTCATATCCTTACTTCAGTTCATCTTCTTTTTGAAACTGATTGAACTTGTACGGGGAGAAGAAGTTCAAAATTTCCAAAACCTTCCACAAAATAATGGAGGAGAATCCCTTCAGGAATCTGAAAATGCGGATGACGCTCCAAGGGGACTTTTCCTCGCTCCTAAAATGAGGAAGAAGAGGCTGCAACAACTTAAAAATAAAACTGAAACGGCGAAGCCAGCAATTAGAGCAGAAAGTGTGAATACTCAACAGCAAAATTTAGCAAATAGAAAGGAAGATGATGTTCCGCAAGCAAGATTGTGTCCGGTGAGCCTCTTATGGGGATTTTGTCCTCTTGATATACCTTTTGTGAGACATCTTTTCCCCAGGAATATTAGAGAGGCTTATCAAGAACAGATGATAAGCAGTATTCGTAATGTGACAAGTTAACTGAGAATCAAATCAGAACTCAAATATTTTCCAATAATAATTTTGATTTAAGAAAATTGTCTGTCTCGTAATGCCCCACAAACGGTTGAAATTATAGTGATGGATAAGTTTAAATGTAGCCTTATTAATACTAACTGTACGTGACCTATCTGAATAATAACAAACTTTTAGATATTATTTACTATTGTGTGTAGGCATGTGAGAATAATCTATGTCCAAGTGGCAACCCCATTTCCGCCGGATTTCCGATAGTTCCCGTGCTAATTGCTATTGCCACCGGAGTGGCGTGGTTCATTCTCTTTTTAATATTTTGGCTGTACTTTGTGAGGCCGGACCATAAGGATCAGCAGTAAGTTTTTGTATTAAATTTTTCGACATTCCTTTACAATTTAGTCAAAATAAAAAATCAGGAAGAACTTTTCTAATTTTCATCATCATTTTATTTTTCTCGTAACAGAGGAGGATATGGATATGGAGAGTCAGCAGAGCAGGGATACGGTTGGAGTGGAGATTCAGATGAAGATGATAAACCTTCCATATTCGACCACTTTATGAAGCCACATTACCGTTCCTTCGAGTCCTACCCTCAGTTACTCAACTTTGTGTTAGATTCCGTCAGTAAATTGGCAGACTTGTATAATGACGCGTGATGAATTGTGACTTGTTAAATAATGATTTTAAGGTTTATTTATAATACTGTAATACACCAGCGGATTACATACATTATTTATTAAAGGAAAACTTTTAATGACTAGATCGCGATTTAAAAGTTTTGAGATTCATTGATTCATAATATATGGGAAATCATAAAACCTTAGTCACACCCGAGTCATTACTTATTGATATTAACCATATTGATTTCGTTGTATTAGTTTTAGATTTCATCAACCAGATATGATACCCGAATTCTGCTTTCATAGAAAACACCGACCAAGTTATTATTAAATTTGAAGCAATATAGCACCAGCAAATTAGCATGACGAATAAAATACATGCTTTGAATAATATGTTTTTAAAAAACTGATACTATTAATTGCAACAAGCAGTAGGCATTCTTTCTTCGCGTATCATTAGTCAAAGTGACTAATTTAACGATGGAAAAGATTGGTAACCTGTTGTGGATGCCTACCACAGCGGGTTGCCAATCTCCCTTAGTAAAAAAAAACTGACCCAGAGCAGCATATTTGTGTCCGTGGGGGCCCCATCGGCCCCCACAACCCATCTCGACTAGTGACTGCGGTGACCTTAATTATCAGCTCACTTAAAACACTGACAACCTCTTTGTATTATTATTTGCTTTATTATTTAATGCATTCAGCTTTAAGCTACTTAAAATTGCGCATACAGAAGTATTTTGTATAGAACAGTAACGATTTTGATGACAGGTTGGTAATCGTTCAGCTCTGGTGGAGAATAAGTTGTTGTTTTTTGATTAAAGCCAACTCGAGGACCAGCAGAACATGGCTTCCCTCAATAGCTCAATACTTGCAACCGACAGCGTCAGAACGCTGCCGTTGATTAATCCTTCCACCGTTTTCCACTACACATTTTCGGATTTGTTGAAACCGGTAAAGTGCCTGCAGTAAATTGAAGATTAATCATTTAATGAGTATAGAATTTAATTTGAAATATGGAATTTTTTATGAAAGGGTCCTCAAGATGTTCTCCAGTCAACTTTACCATTTTACCACGTCATTATATACGCGACTTGTCTTATCTTATGGATAGTTTTCCTGGTATACTTTTCGAAGTTCGTGTACTATGACGTTAATGATCCTTATGCTACGCCACTGTAAGTTCCACTCAAAAATTTTAATAAAAATATCTTACGATTCGCTAATTAGCATAGCATTAATTTTTATTCAATATTTCATGCTTGTTTCAGAGGCTCAGCCCCTCCATGGGAGAAGAGATCGGCTTCGTTAACGAGGAATGCAAATAACATTCTAGACTATATTAATTACTTCAATGAAAAGATGAATGTATGGAGAGAGTAATAAAAAATGGCACAAGATTTGTCTGAACGCTTCGTATTTGTCAATTTTTTACTTTTATTCTATTGTAAGTACAAAAATATCACATTAAATGACGAATAAAAAACAGAGATGCAATCCAAAAAATATACGTGGAGTCGGATTTTTACTTACTATAAAGTAGCCGTAACATAAGTTAAATATTGGCTTCGACTGGGATGACCGATATGCGATAAAATAGGCAACTCTGTAGCAAAAATTGAAGTAAATGCTATATACATAATGTTGATGTTAGTATGACCTTAATTATCAGCCAACTTACAGTAAATACTCACAACCCCTTTACATTATTTACTGCATTATGTAGTCATATGAAGAACTACTTAAAATTTGTGGACAGTTAATGTGTTTGTAGAGCAGAGTAATGATTTTGACTACAGCTTGGCAATCGTTAAGTTTTAGTGGAGAATGAGAAGCTATTTTGCGAATTAAGATTGCAAGAGCTCCAGTAGAAATGGCTTTGCTCAACAGCTCATTACTAGAAACGGATAGGCAGCTACCGTTAATTAATCCTAGCACAGTTTTCCACTACACATTTTCGGATTTGTTGAAACCGGTAAACAAAAAATTAAAGTCATCAACATTACATGAGTATAGAATTTGATTTGAAATTTGAATTATTATTATTTAATAAAAGGGCCCTCAAGATGTTCTCCAGTCAACTCTACCCTTTTATCAAATCGCTATATTCACATCTGCCATGGTCCTATGGATAGTTGTGCTAATATACTTTTGGAAATTCGTGTACTATGAAGTTAACGATCCCTATGCTACTCCACTGTAAGTGTAATACTGCTAGCCAAAATACCTCAGGATTAACTAAAATTATTAAAGAATACCTTCGTAATTTTATATTTTCTTTCAGAGGTTCAGCCCCTGAATGGGAGAAGAGAATGAATACTTTATCGAGGAATGCAAATAACATTATTGACTACATTAACTATTTTAGTGGAAAGATGAATTCTTTCGGTGAATGAAAAATTGCACAATATCTATATGAGTTTTTGTTAACGTTTATTGTAAGCACAAACATATCACATTATGACGAATAAAACGTAGGGAGTAGATACATTTATGTGTAAAAATAGTCTGAAAGCTTTAAAATCTTAGTCATCCGAGTTTAGTGTAAGACAAACGCCCTGGAGTATCCAGTGACTATTATGATCTAGGGATCGTAGGTCAGCCTCAAACACCAATCCAACACCCATCGCGTTTCTTCGCAGGGAGGTTGTGTAGACCGGACATTTGTAGGTGTTCTGGAAGAGAGTGGAAATAAAAGGTTCATTTGGCGTGTTCCAAAACAACTACGAACTACAATTCAATATCATATTTGTATTCCGACTTTAGCTTACCCGTAACTTAAGTTTATTGGCTTCGATTGGAATGACCGATAAAATGGGCAACTCTTCAACAAGAATCTTTGGCCTGGATCGACCAAGTGCATTTTTCTTCAAGTCCCACGATGCCCCCTCCAAATACATGCCGGACGCAAGACATCCCTAGTTATCATGGGATTAAAATGAGCATTTTGCATTTTTGCATACTTTTTCTTCAAGAAATCTAAAGTAAAGTATATTTTACCTGAGATGGTTTGTCTGCTACTTTGGCTGGGTCAGTGATGTCAGTAACCTGAGTGTACAAAGTGGACTTATCCAAGGGCCAATTGTACCTTCTACAGGCTGCTTGGACTAATGCGGTCAGATAAGATTCTGGTATATGGAGGCCTGACAGCCAAATCACTTTCGGTTCGGATAAGTTGACCTGAAATGCAATGAAATTCATGGTTTTAATTCCCAATCGTTAAAAGTGTAAAATGAACAAAAAGCTTTATGATTAGAAATGCAAGTCACCCAATGCTGATATTGAGCATAGCGTCGCAAAAAGTGATTAATCCAGCTTCCCAATGGCTTCCTCGTAGGGGGAGCCAACTTCAACCAAGAATCAGGAACCATCCCGTTATACAAGCTATTCGCAACATTATCCAGCACAGAATCCATCCCGACCTCTCCGGCAATAGCTCTCCTCAGTGTTTTCAACGTGTTTCGAATTTTGGAAACCAACATGTTGAATCTCTCAGTTTCCTGGAGCAATACTATAGTCGTTGGGATTGGCGTCAGTCCATACTTCTTTCTGAGGATGTCCATTTCATACAGTTGTGGAAGCTTGTGTAAAATATCTTGGGCTGTAGTATCGATAAAGCGATCCTTTGCAATCGCACCTCCACCGGAAACCGATTGGGGTTGCAGGTCGATCATGTGAGCCCACATGTGTTTCACTGCTTCACTGTAATAACCGATTTCCGCATTAGCGTGGAGGCCAAAGACCATCGGCGAGCTTTCCAATGGCAGAATATCGATGGCCTCTGCGAAATTAAAATAGTCGTTTTTTACATTCTGTCACATTTTTCATTAGCGCAATCATAAAAAAATCAATTTCGAGTACATACCAATATAGGTTTCTCTGACACCATCAGGAGGAATGGTATAGTCCACAGTTGAGTCATGGTAAAAGTGGAAGGGCTGAAACTCATCGAATAGGAAGTCCCCCATGTATTCATCCATATAAGTTTTCACTACCCTTCGGTCAAAGTCGTCGATCACCCTCCCTCCATACATCACTTCCCCGATGAGGTATTTCAGACTGCCCCATGGGAGTCGAATGTCTTTGTTGTCCAGTGCTTTGTTCAAGTAGGTCTGTAGAATTTGAAGGCTCACGGTGAAGTCGGACTCGTTAAAGTCATAGGAAATGTTCCAACCTATTTTCCCGTACTTTCTCCTCTCCTGTTCAATGTTAACATAACAAAATGATAAGACAACCGACTCATCTATATGAACTAAAAATCCGTTTTATTAAATTGAACTATGATCGACTACTAACCTGCACAACAGCATGGAAGAAAGCCAGCACATAAATCAGCGACTTGAACATCCCATGCTTACTATCCTCAATTGACTGTGCATTCATCCGCTGATAGGTATTTCTCAAATTCAGCTTGAGTCCATTCGGAGGCTCCGTAACAACCTTCAGAGACTTCTGGAGAATTCCAATAGGGAAGGCTGGAGTTGGATCTGTAGTCATCCATAGTCTAAAGTCGGGATGAGGTTTGCCCAGTTTCTCCAGACTCTTCTCGAATTCCCTGACAAAACGGAGAAGCAAGTGGCAGTTTTGGAGGACCAACCAATATCCTTTCTCTGCACAAGTCTCCAGTAAATTCATGGCAGCCTAAAAATTCACAACAAAACTTCATAAAATGAATCCAAACTTCATGTAGATAAAATGCTTTCACTTTCTTTCCCTCTCATACCTTCTCTTGACCCTGACCAAGTGAGATGAATTTAATATGATCTGATTCCACTCCAACTGACTCTCCCAGTTTTTGGATATCGGAGGAAGGCTCCGAGCCAGGACTTAGGATGAACACCACCGGCATGTTCACTGTAGCTTGGTCGTAAATTGCTTCATAACTGCAAAATATGAGAAAGTATGAACTAACATAATACAGGAAAAGTTTAATTATTTCCAGGAAAATTCAAAGTACCTTAAAACAGGAGGGGTGACATAACGCTCATCCATCACTTCCGAAATGTACAGTACAATCCCTCGATAAACTCGATCCACTCGGAAACACCGGAGCAACTGGAGAGCATTGAACTGGCTCATCTCTTCCTCATAAGGCATTGGATACTGGGACTCCGGTTGATCGCTGTCATACCACTCTTTCCACTCATTGGAATTATTTTTCATCTCCGTGAGAAGATTGCTAAAGGGGTCGGCGAATTCCTCAGTCAGTTTCACAATATCTTCCCATGACTGTTAAAAAGTAAGGAGAAAAATGTTAACATTAAAAATTGTAAACGACAAAGGTACAAATTAAACCTACCATTAAAATAAGCACATATACCTTCTCAGGGAGCCAGGGATAAGGATTTGTCTTTTCAGACTTGTCCACGGAAACATTTCCCTTGATGAAAAATTCCAGCTCTCGCTGGGACAAGTTCCCCTCGCTTTCCTCCAGCCTCACCGCAATTTGAAAGGAGTAAAGCAGCTTATGCTTCTCGAAGATACCCGTACATCCGTAATCATACACGTTGACGGTCAGCGTATTAATAATATTCATAAGCCGCCTCTTGAGAACTGCGTCTTGAATAGCTTTCTTCAGGGAGTAGGTGAACACTCCGAGATAACTGGACAAGGAATATTGGTACATGGGAGAGACGGAGCTCATGTCGCTCAACACGAAGAACAAAATGGCTCCTCTGGTGGCCGCAGGTCTGTATCCATCCCTCAGGGTTTCGATATCTTTGGCGGTTTTCGCACCCAATGCCAACTTTTCCGAAACTTCATCAGCTTTTTTCTTCGTCTCATCCACGGCGTTGACCAAGTTGATATTGTCCACCATGCTCCCTTGTGACTGGCTCAATTCTCGAAGAAGTGTATCCTCCAAGTCCTTCAATAGCTTTTTGTTTACACTGGTCTCCTTAATGATGGCGTTTCGTTCCTCCTCCAAATCTGGTCTCTCTTGGGCCACCACCACTCCCAGCAGTTGTCCTTCCAGCCCTTGTACGGTTACAGTGTAGTTGATTACCATAGCCTTGGCGAAAACGCTGGGAGGGAACTTTGGATTTGAGAGTTTCGTATTTAGGTAGAGTCGGAAGCCAGGATCGTAGTCCACCTCTTTGTCTCCGAGCATAATGAAAAGTCTTTCCTGATCTTCAATCACGTTCCTTTCTAGCACGCTGTCTATGACGGGGTCGATGTACTCCTCGACATCTTGGAATAATACGGGATATCCGTATTTTATCCCAAGCTCGAGCTGACGGAGAAAGTCGGTATCGTTAAAGGTGATCTGCTTCAAATTGTTGGACTCCTCCCGTTTCTTTATCCACTGAGCGGCTTGCTGTTGAGGGTCAATGCAGAGGGGAAATCTGGTAGACTTCAAAGTGAGGATGCCGTTTTGGACGGATAACTCATCATTGGGTAGACCCTCGGATGACCACCTTGATATTTCCACATCATCAGTCAAAATATTCTCAACTCGGTAGCGAGGATTTCTTGGGAGCTCCATCTCATCGATGTGGTGTAGCCAATCGTCATTCATCATCATTTTCCTGTATTCCCAACTGAAGGCTCCAGTGTAGCCAAGGAAAGCAGCGCTGATCAGACAATCTCCAAGAAGCCATTTCTTCCTCTTTTTCAAATCCCCCAAGTCCTTTTCCCATCGCTCGTTTTCAGAGCTGAGACCGGTGATCAGTCGATCGGCATTACTGAGTCGTAACATCAACACGTTGTATTCATCCTCCAAAATCTGCTTTTCCACGAGTGCCTCGTCATACTTCTTCTGGAGTGTTTCCAGCTCCTCTTCCAACTTCGCGACTCGAGCGTTAGTCCGATCAAGCTCGTTCTTGGCTTTGGTGAAAACGGCGACAAGCTTGTTGACAAGGTCTCGTTTGGGCTTCACCTCAAAGTTGACTATACAAAAACCCATAACAGCCTCCACAAACTTGAGAAGACCAGCACCAGCCCTGGATACAGCTCTCACACCCTCCACGGTCATCTTCATGGTTTTGTTGGCTGTTTCCAGCAAGTCGTGGACTCTCTTGTGCATCGCTTGGGTTATATTGTCCGCGTCCAACTCCATGAGGGACCTGAGAAAGTTCTGCTCCGCCATCATACCTTTGGCGGCTTTCCACCCCGATTCCTTGATCCCCTTGAGGGCCATCACACATTCACATACAACTTGTACGGCTTTCGGTGGAGTGGCAAATGACCGGATTTCCACGATATCATTTTTATCCAGCTCCTGAAGGGCGAGACGTGCAGCTTCCAACGCTGGTAAAGCTTCCTGGAGGACACTCTCAGCTTCCGTTTTTTCTCTTTGGATCACCCTATTCTGAGCTTCAATCTCTTTCCCCTTCACAATAGCGATCTCTTTCTTCTCAGTCGCCTCCGCCGTGCGTGTGACAATTTCCTTGAGGAGGATCTCGCAAGCCTTGGATTTTTCATCCATGACTTTCTTAGACTTCACCAGCTTTTTGTTGAGGGCTTCAATTTCGACTTTCGCCTCGGCAATCTTCTTAATTCCGTCTTGCAAGCGTTTACAAAGCGCGGTGATGAATGTAAGCTTATCCTTGAATAGATTGACGTAGGTCACTTGAAAGTCCAAGAAGTGCTTTGGAGAGACGTAGTTATTCCTACGGAGCTTCAGCATGAACTCCGTACTGTAGGTTTGGACTGAGGAGTGAACGTGGACCACGTGCTTGACAATGCCTTTCCTGAACTTGGCTGGGATTAATTGATGCTGGAGAAATAATTTGAGACAATTTAAGTCATGTTTTCTCCCCATGCCTGAATCTGATACAGCTATATCAATTGGATAATGATAAAACTTACTTGACTAAAGAACACTGTCGCGACAGCAAACAAAGCCTGCTTCGGCCAAGGCTGGAACCAGTCAATATATGTGTTGTTGACCAAGCCAGGGAAATTCCTGCACCGTGTTCGGAGAGCATCTCCTGTCGGGCTCATTGCAAGAACAATGTGCAGATTTCCAACACATTTCTGGATAAAGTATTGCCAAACCGCTTCCCTGAAAACAACAAAAGTAGTCAATTTGTTAATTTCTCATAATACCCCATGAGCATTTTTACGTTTTTATTTATGAAACACTTTAACATACTTTATAACAGCTCCGGTGTTCTTCTTGGCTTCTTCTCTAACTGCTGCGAGGATGTTCTCCCGTTCCTCTTCAGGGAACAAAGCAGGGACCATGCCGGCCGTGAGCATGTTATTGATTAACTCAAGGAAACCTGTTAAAAATGAAGCAAAATATTTAGAATTTTGCACAAAAAAAATTAAAGTGGAAAGTTAAATGGTGGAACTTGAAGAACAATGTGACCTTCTTCAGCGATTTGAGTATCGCTAAACAAAAATGTTGTTGCTTTATTGGCAATCCCCAACTCATTGTACAGTCTCTTCAGATCTTCCCTGAAATGATAGTCACCGTAACCCCTGGCCAATGCAATCTCGAACACCTTATAGCCTGCAGTATGCGTCGCCAACTTTGTCAAGCTCTGTCGTCCACTCCCTCCCACGCCAACTAGCAAGCAGTGACCTTTGTGCATTCGAATCGCTCGCTGGATTTTTGTCGTATGCTCCAACGCATCATCGAACAATACCAGATTCATCTTGGCGTTATTCGTCTCGTTATAATTTTCAAGAAGCTGAAGAAAAATTAAGTTTGTATTTAAATACCAGCACAGTTAGACAAAAGTGTCTCTGCATTGAAAATAAAATTGAGATGTAAAGGGATGGCTAACCTCTTGGAACAAAGCCCTGCAAGTATCATAGTCTAAAATATCTTCATAGATTCTGCTCCCATCTTCCTCCAAGGCGTTTCGATAATCTCCGAATAGCAGAGGATCCTTCAGTGCGTAGTCAGCACTCGCTTCGAAGTTGTCCTCGATTATCTCTTCTATGAATTCATTCACGAGATTGATGTGCTTTTTGCTGATGAGACGGTCGCAGAAAATACGACTGAAAAAATAAACAAGTACTTAAATATTTTTTGTTCGAGATTGAAAAATGTTTGGAACTTTGTATGAATCTTACCTGCACTCATTCCTCCAAACTCTAGCTAGATGTTTTCCAAGGTAAAACTTCTCGGTCGTGATTTGACACAGACCTGCAAAGATTCGTGAGAGATCTCTCATATTGAAGATGTAATGGAAGCATGCTGGCGTTGGTGGCAACTCTCTGATGATCGTCTGTAATGAAAAGGTTTAGTGATAATTTTGATATTGAAAAGTTTTTTTGCGGGAAATGCATTAAAAAATACGTACCTCAAATAGTTCCAAGCATGCGTGAACTATCGGGGTCACCATTTCCTGGATGACATCGGCGAACCCATAATGTACCACGTGGGCGTGGAAAATTGATGTGAAGATATGTTCCAAAACGGCTTTGGAGGGGAATGTCATATTGTATACGGAGAAGAGTGACATGAACCTTTGATCGACTTCATTTCTTCCTCCACCAGCTTTACCCATAGCTGCCACGTATGCTGCAAGAGTAAAAATAGTTATCTTATGCACGCTTGTTTATTGTTGTGGGATCAATTGCAGAAATGATAAGGCAAAACCACTTACAAACTTCCTTAATGTACTTCCAATTCAAGTCCTTCCCCCGGTCATAAATTCCTCCCTTATCAACTAGAAGCTTCAACAACGCAATAGGCTGCTGAGTTCCATACGTATCGACTTGAGGCATATTCATGTCATCGATGAAGATAAGCAATCTCTTCCCTGGGGTAGGTCCATACACCTCCTTGGTCCATTTCTCAACGCTGCTCTCGATATTCCGTTGGACGTCCATGGAGGATGTTCTGGAAGAGAAGTTCATGTTGATCACGATGTTTGTGTCTGTGTTCAAGTTGTTCACGTAGGCCTGGGTTGTGGCCGTTTTTGATGTTCCCGTTTCTCCAATGAGGCAGGTAGGTCGTCTAATCTGAATACAACGAGCGACATCATAATTGTATCACTGTGCCCCAAATAAGTTATGATAGGATACATGCGGAAGTAGCAATAGATAACACAAGTACAAACCTTTTCCATTGCCTTCAGGACCCAAGTGGTCTTTTCAGTGTCCACCGTCGGTACAAGGATTTCGGAGAATTTCAGCTCTGGATTGTATTGATAAGGAGGAACGACGGCCCTCCAAGGCCTCCACTCTCGTTTTGACTCCGTCCAAATGTATTCATACATCATTCCATGGATGGTTGGCATTTCACCTGCAATACAAATCAAAATAAGAAATGCTGATTGCAAATGCTGAATGCGGGGTCGGGCTATGAGCCATTTTATTGGACATTTTCTCTTACCTGCTTTCGCATTATGATCCTTATCCGTCGCCTGAGTCAAAGTTGACAGTTCCCGACAGTAAGTATCAAAGATTTCTCTGCTTTCCTCCACCAAACTGGCCCCCAAAGACCAGTAAACAGCCACCAAGAAATACATTTCCACGTCGGCATTAGAGCCACTTGGTAGAATGGAGGTTAGGGTGTTAGCAAGCTGCGTAACCATATTTAGATTGGTCTGCGGAATGATGGTTTTCAATTTTTGTCCCTGGACTTCATTGATGATCCCTTCCAATATTAGGTCGATCAGCTTTGGTACGTATTTCTCGAAAAGGGAGTTGAGCTCATCTACCTCCACAGGATTTCGTTGGTTGACCCACCTCATCCAAAATGGGTGATAGCCCAGATTCTTTGGATCTACGAAGACCATTCCTGCTCGAGATACTGTGGCTGGGGAAGCATATTGAAGATCTCCAACCTTAACAAAAATGGACATGACATGAATTCAATTCAAGTAAAAACGCATTTCAGCCAGACATGCATAAATTATTTGGTTTGGGTTATTTCACTTACCTCAAAGAGCAAAGCACAATGCTTCTGAAGCCGAATTCTCTCTCCGTTTGGCAAAGTCAGCAATTTATTGTCGTCCATGACGGAGTTCCTATATTTTTAAACAACGGAAGCATATGTCAAATGTCAAATCCTCTTTTCTGGCAAGCTTGCATAAGATAACTCAATTTTGGATTTCTTACATGTTTTCAATCCAAAGTGCATCCACATCTCCATCAAAGACAATGTAGCGCCTTTCCACCTTTTCGGTTGGCCTATTTATCTCTCTGAAAATATTGGATAATAGTCCATCCGTCCAATCCCTTGTCGCCGGGTTGAGAACGCCATACAACTCATTCACGCTGATTGCTTTGGGATTGATGGCGTAAATCTTAAAATAAATAAATAAATGAGGATGATTATTCTGGTGATGGTTCAATGGTTCGGATGTGCATTCAAAAACTAACCTTGGTGGGCATCCCCAATCTCGTTTGCGCCTTACAGAGAGTAGTAATAACGAGCGTCTTCCCACCTCCAGTTGGTCCCACCAACATGGTTGACCAGCGAGTCATCATTGTCTCATAAAGTTGGATCACCTTATCCACCTGATCTGAAACGACGATGTAGTCATTCTCTGTGAGAGTATCCTCTACAGCTGTATTGAAGTCTGGATAGCGGACACGAGGACAATCCAGACCGGGGAATAAGTCTTGAATTAAGCCCAAGAACAGGGGCACATCTTCAAATATGAATTTCGGGAGGTTCATATCTCGTAACGCTCTCATCAGCACGAGATCCTCGTCCAGGTCTGGAGCACTTCTCTTGAGATCTCCAGCCATTACAAGGACGGATTTCAATGCGCGGAGACCAAAGTCGTAGTGGTGCTGTTTGGAGAGTTGGCCCTTGGCTAGTTTATACAGTACATTCATCTTCTTGGCTAGGACTTTCGCTCCAAGGAAGCCCTCGGAGAATAACATGATTTGGCAAATCATCTCCAAGTCTGGAACGATGCAGACGACTGGTCGGAACAAGGCTTTTACGGATTCTGGAAGCTCGGTTCGGCCAGCGTAGCCAGGATTCTAAAAAAAATGCAATCAGTCAACAATACATTTAGCATAAGGAGAAAGCAATTTTTAAAATTGTAGATAGTAATGACATGAATTACCATTGTAATGAATATTCCAACTTTATGGTCAAGTGAAATCTCTTTTCCATCAAACTGCAAAACAAAGTAGAAAGTTGTTAATAAAGTACCTATGCAAGCTTGTGTTAAGTGTTAACTAGGCATATGAATTGAATATGACGTACCTCAAAGAGTGTCACTTTTGTCATAAGAGCAGTCCTAATTGTCTGAATTTGACTGGAGATGACGGACAAAACGGAAATATCGATTCGGTTGAATTCATCGAAACCTAAAGAGAAATCCATAAGTTATCCATCATCATTAAAACATATCCATAAAGGAATATAAATTAATATTTTTTGTATTAATATTTTTCTCATACAGCCCCATGCTCCACAAATACACAGGCCAGCAAAAATTGTTCCGATAGCTTTGTAGTCCATGTTTTCACCACAGTTTGTAACCACACAAAGAAGACCAAGAGCTGCAATATAAAAAGAATTTATTAATGGGGTACTGTAAGAAATTGACTCGTCAGAAAATGTCATAGTTAGCAACTGATTTTTGAAAGAGTTTACCTTTAGCCAAATCTTTCGTAGTTTCCTGGAAAGGATAAAGAGTAAGGACAAAAATTAATCATCACTCAATTTTACACATTATTATAAAAATCCGTTAGTCAATTTGAATTTGATAGAAATAGGCTTACCGTTTTACCAGTTCCTAAAAGCAAGAAACAAAAACGTTTGTTATGTATTGTCAGTTTTAAAGCCAAATATTTTTTCTTGTACGCGGTAATATCTTCAAAAAGCTTCCACTTTACCTGCTGGTCCTGCAGGAGCGCCACCAAGGTAGAACGACAATGCTTGTGTAATGGTCAGGTAGATCCTGTCAGTCAACGGGGTGATGACCAACCTTCCATTGAGACCCATGTACTCATATCCATAGTCGAACAATCCAGTACACTGCCTAACCATCAACCCATCGACAGCCTTGACCCAATAAAATCTGAGCTGGCTCTCCCATTCGAACTCCTGGTCATCCATGATGACGTCCCTGACAAACGTCTCGATAATGTCCCTAGCGTGTACATCGATGATCAAAGAAGTATTATACTTTTTTCTGTCATTGGAGGTCAGGTCCGAGCGAACGGCAACGACGAGGTCATCCAACTGCTTGTTCATGAATTCTAAATACTCCTTCATGGCTCGTTTCTCTCCCAGCTTGATCCTGTAAAATACGTCCTCCACTTCGGCAGTCCACCAGACTTGATTTGCAGCTAGAATCACCATTCCTTGGAAATCGAGCATCCACTCCACTCGAGGCTTGAGCATTTTTCCGTAGTAGAAGATGGACTTTTTGGTGATGTACTTGTTTGTGACTCGCATTTCCGCCACGACATCATTCATCCATTCTTCTATTCGGCCTTTGCAGATGACGATGGATCGGAAGTCCATCACTTCTCTTTCAGCGGAGATCATGGCGTGGACTTGGGTTTCTCCTTCGCCAACTTCGACCAGTTTCAGGGCGGCGACGTTATCAAACATCTGGAAAATAAGACGGTGACGCTATGAATATGCATTCATGCTTCTTTTTTATTTGTACTTAATTTGGATTGTCAAGTTACCTTAATCATATGCTCCTGAACACATTTCGGAACCCCTTGACCCAAGATCGAGAGAAGCTCATCATCTGAAATGAAGTAGAACCTGGCAAAGCAGTTTCGCTTCGCTTCCAAATACTCATTCAGTGACTTCTGGCATCGGTCCAGCCCGCTAATCAATGTCTTGAAGTCATTCAACCGATTGGGGATGAGACAGTTGTGTTTGACAAAGGGCTTCTTCAGCGCCTCGATCATTATGCTTCGGAAGGACTTGTCAATGGAGTCGAATCGCTTTGCCTCTTCCGCCAACTGTTGTCGGATATCTCGACCAGCGAAGATCCCTTCCAGATAGGACCACTTACGTTGAGTCACGATCCAGGCTTCCATCACTTCACTTATTGTGGAAAGAGTTCTCTCAAGGGCGGTGACGACTAGAAAAATTATGATAAAAGTGATCATCATCAAGGATCATCTAACTTTCCTCAGAGTTAAAAATATTTGGTCATTTGGGGCGACTTGATACATACCATCGTAGAAGGGTCCGACAAATCTCGAACCACTTATTCCTTGCAGGGTGACTAAATTATCGTCCAACACCTGCATCATGTCTTCGATCGGCCCGACAATCCATCCTCTATCCTCATCATTCTTTATATATTTGATAAGGATGAGTTTATTGGTGTCCCAAGTCTGTAAATACAACGCAGTTTATATTAAATTGCTTCATAATGTAAATTATAAATTGAAAGTTAAATATCTTTACCTCTGTCAACTCTTTCACAGTCCTTTCAATCTGCAGCTCCTTCACTGCAGTCGCAATGATCTCAGCAATAGTCTCCGAATACTGGTGAAGCTCCATAGCGAACAGTTTCCCAAGCGTGAAGCGATCTGGAGCCATCTCAAAATATACTCCAGTCTTGGCCATCAGCGTGTTCCAATGACGAGGGCGTAAGGCCTCATGTTTCAAATCCACAAATAATGGGACTGACCTCTTAAACTCCTTCATCTTATCTTCGACATGCTTTGCCACTGTACTCTCACGCACCAGCTTTGGTAGGGCTTTGTAGGCCCTGATGAACTCATCAATACCATCCACTAAGGCTTGCGGATTAAGGTTCACCCACAACGTCGAAGACCAGTTTGACCTTGCCTCCCGCTGATCCACGTAAAGTCGATACAATACATCCAGATTCTCCAAGTCCTTGGCGACCTCAATGAGCTCTGGATAGGATGTGAAGTCAAGTCCAAAAAGCTTTTCCGAGTTGGCCATATCCTCCTTCTTCTTCAATATTTCCCTATACTCAGTCTGGAACTTGTCCAGTAGATTCAGACCTTCTTCCAAATCTGCGCCAACCGTTCCTGGACCCTGAGCAAAGTAGCGTTTTACAAAGGCCTGGACCTCCTTCCTGAACTTGTTTCTCTCATCTACGGTCAGCTTCTTAAATTTGATCTTAACGGGCTCCATCCTCTTTGCGACGACCTTCACCTCGTAAAGCCAGAGGGTTTGCCATCTTCTCCAGGCATTTTCGACGAATGCGAGGTCTTCATCCTTCACCTCAATATTGTAAGCTTGGAGAACAGAATACCTCTTGTTGAGATCACGGTAGCGGCCCTCCATCTCGATCGTGTTGGCTTGGATTGCTTGGACTGTGAGGAAGACGTGCTTCAACTCATCCACACTTCGGGGGAGAATGTGGAGATTCTTTTCGAAGTCGACGACAAGATCGTAGAACTCCTGCCTGAGCACTTTGGTGCTGGCTGAAAGAAACTCTCCTAGTTTCAGGACCCACTCTCGGGCACACTTTGCTATCCCGTTTTGAAGAGGACGAACGTTGAGTCTGACACATCCTTCTGTTCGATAAGGTGGAAGATCCTCCAGACGATTGATGATATTACTGTAGAATGCCATCTTTGTGTCGTATTGGGATACGGGAGGATTCTTCTGAGCGAACATTTCCAAAGTCTTTTCCTTGTTGTAGAGCCACAGGTTTTTGAATGATTGATATCTGCAATGAGAACAAATCGGTTATTTTTTTTTCATTTTTTAAGGGAGGTAGCAAGGTAATATGACTTTGGCTACAATTTTGTCTTACTTTCGGAGATAACTCCATAAATTCCTCAGGATGGCGAGCGTATTTTCCTGTATCTGTAGCAGTTGCTCGAGAACCCGAGGTAACCTTCCAATATCGTGGAAATAGGTGTATAAAAAGGGGTCCAAGTCATCCTGCTGCTTGATAGGAGTGACCTCAATACAGGAGCCTCTCCTCCACCGAATGAATCTCTTCGTCCCTTCCACGCATTGGCGGGTGGCTTGGGCTACTAGGGAAAAGATCTCGTGGGCTGTGGGCGTAATCCGAATTTCGGGTTGCGCTAGAACTGCCTCCACATCAAAGAGGGGATCGTTTTGGGTCATTCGAGTTTCAAAATCGTATAGGCTTCGAATGACGGCTCTGTAGGAACGTTAAACAATCATTTTAGTTGGCGAAAAAGTTCCTTATGTATGAAAAGGCAAAAGTGAAGCCATTACTCAATTTTTTAAAGAATATCTTACTTGGCGAGGAAGCGGAAAGTACACATTTCCCAGTAGGCATAGTACTTCCGGAACTTTTTCAGTTTCCCTGTAGACTTCCCGTATGCGAGGTGTTCCAACTTGTTAAAAAGGGGTGCTAAGCCTCTATACAATAGAACTAGTCGTTCCCAAGTGGAGTTCCTGCAGCTTTCCCAATAGTGGAAGTAGTCCTAGAATGAGAGAATAATCGATAAGCATTGCTCAACCTAACAAAATAGTTGGACAATTAACAAATTGCAAGAATGTCGACCACTTACCCAGCAGTCAAGGATTGGCAACCCAATCGGATTCTTTTTATACGGCGGCTCCTTGAAAAGTCGATGAGTCTTGATTTCCAAAACTCGAGCCCGTACATCTTTCGCCACCTTATTGACTTGTGTGACGGTCGCATCAAAGCCTTGGACAATTTTCTCCAAATTGGCAGCATAGTCCCGGATTCCCAGCGCTGTCCAATTGAGTCGAAGTATATCTTGGTCGTAATTCTGCCTCTCCAAGTCTTGAATATACTTTTCCATGAAGTCCGCCTCGTGTGAGCGCAGACGTCTTCGGACGGAGTAGTAATGGTCCAAAATCAACTGCAACTCTCTGGCATTGCTCATCAGCGTTTCCCTCAGAAGAGAAATGTTGCGGACGCCTTCACTGATTCGGTAGCCCATTTGCTCGAAGTGGATGGCCTCCTGGACCATTTCCATAACTTCTCCGGATAAATTAACCTTCACGATCGTCTTGTCTCTGTTTGCGGCAGTAAGCGGGCCCACTGAAATAAAGTTATTTTGAAGATAAGATTGAGTTGAAGTTCGATGTATTAGGAATAATCATAGTTAACTTTTAATGAGCTCCTTACATTCTTTGTTAGCTGGAACTCGGACGAACACGGACTTCCTCAAACTTGTATTCATAGTTTGGGTTGCGACATCGCACCAGTGGATATACCAGGAATCTTCGTATGCCTTCATCTCTTTTGCAAGAGTTAAATATTCTCGGCAAGCCTATAAGACAATGAAACAAAATGGTATTCCAATCAATCACCCTCGCCTTCATTCAATATTTAACCACAGCCCATTTAGGATTTAATGGTGGATGTGACAATTACCTGCTGCCCCACGTCGGTGCCAATCACATCCGGTTGCGTCCGAAAGGTCACGATTGACTTCTTAATATAATAGAAGAGTGCCCTAACCCACCAAATTCTGCCGGCTACTGGTGGATGATACTTCAGTATCGGAGGGTTGTCTCGATTCAGCTATTCAGCGATGACAATGAGATAGAAAATCATATTTTATTTTGAAGAAGAAATGCTAAAAGAAAACTTTTAAAATGTCATTTTCTTTTCCTTACATCAAAAAATTCCTTCACATTCCGGACTTCGAGAATGTAGATCATGAGCGTATCATCAAACTTTTTCATTAGCTTTTGATGAATGCCCTCCCTGGTCTCGATGTACTTGAACTTCATCAGCATCTCAAATGCTGCATCGGCCGACCTAAACAATACAATCAAAAATTGTCATCATATTTAATTATTTCCTAACTAAAATTGAATTAAATATAATTTAGTAAGCCTTACTTTATAGTAACAAAAGCCTCATCAATGAAGCTCTTCGCCTCAGCCTCCAAAACCTGTACTTCCGTCTTCAACTTGTCCAACAGCTCATTCCACTGCTTCTGATTGGCATGGATGAAAGGGTCGAACCTAACGTCAATGAAGGGCTTAGCCAAGGCAAACGCTTTCTTCAGAGCTTCCTCAATCTTCCTGGGATCTCCTACAACCGCCTTGATTTCAGGACCGAAGAAGTTCTGGAACTCCGTTAGCAGAATTGCAATCTCTGTAAGATGCTTAGCGATCACGCTAACGTAATCAGTCTTCGGGAAGAGTTTGCTTTTGTCGAACTCCCATCGGGCCCCTTTCCCAACTGATTCGATTTTATCGCGGGTGTCCAAATAACACTCCTTCCATGTCGTGAGGAGAACTCGGATGGAATCCGCTAAATCTAAGGCTGTGGCAGGGTCCCTGAAATTAAGTCATGTATTTGATTAGTACTGCAATTATCAATTAAGTATTTTAAAAATGTAATATGAAATATGACCCATCTTACTTTCTGAATAAATTCCTCGGATGCAAAGATGCCGTAGAACGATCATACAGGAGCTTCGCGATCTTCTCAAGCATCCCACACATCCTTTCATCTTTATTGTAGTGTCGCGACAACATCCACACAAGATGCAATCCCTCCATGATATGGGGAATGGCGTCGGTCATCTCAAAGTAGCTGTTGCTATACGTCAATGTCTTGAGATGTCTTTCTATCGTCGAGAGGAACCTGCTAACATCCCTAGCTTCCTGGGAACTTCGGAGCAGTTCTGCCTGCTGATACTCGAATCCCGGAAGAACATCTGAATTAGCCATGGTAAGAACTTGACAGAGATGCTGTACCTCTTTGGACTGCAACTGATCGAAAACAGCGGAAAGGATGGAGTTACGATCCCTCCAGAATTCCAGTTCTGAGAGGGGGGTGAAATGCCGAGGCTGGGTGGGCAGTTCCTTCTCTAAAATGTTCGATATTCTCTGCTCCAGATCTTGGCTGATTGTCTCCAGGCTTGCGACAAAAGCTTTGTTCTTCGATAGCGACTTCAGATGGGACGTTCCACCTGCTTGGAGCTCTGGAATGGTGGGGATTGTGATCTTGATTTCGCTCTCCAAGTTCTCAATGGCTCTGTAAAAGTGGAGAGGAAGCGTTGAGAATTTTTCAAAGGCAATTCATGAGCTCTAAATTTTTATAGATATTTTGTTCAACTGACCTGTTCAGCGTTCCGACGAACTTTCGCATTTCAAGCTCCAGCTCATTCTTCAGTTGATTCTTTTGGGTGTCACTCAACGGGTTAACGTCCAGTTTTGTTTGGGAGAACCGCCGTTTTGCCCCGTCGAGGTCGCTCAATTCAACGAGAGGTTGGAAAATCTACAAGAAAAAAATGGGGCATGGTGAGAATTGACAAATACCAAAATAACTATTCACTTTCTGATGGATAGTGTTAATAGCTCATACCGACTTGAAGATCTGAATTATAGGTCGGAGTTGAAAACCTTTCATGTTTCCAAACATAAGGTGCTTAGGCATTTCTAACTCGGCCTCCTTCAACGATCTCATCTGGGGCACTGGAACCCTAGACATGCGAATGAAATACAGGCCGGGTGCGTCAGCCTTCCCTGAGATGCTAGGAAGCTTGAAGGGGAAAAACTCCAAAAAGTAGCGGTTTTTATCCTCCTGTAATAAAGATCCAGACAATTTGATTATAATCATATGTTGGAACATCACTTATCGATGTATTCGCAATAAGATAACATATTAATATTAATGTACCGGTAATGATTCGACATCGAGGTCTGTGTCTTCATCCCAAGGATATACAATTGGCTCTGTGGGTTCGTCAGTGTGGTCCTTCTTCTTTTTCCTTCTTTCCTTCTTCCCCTTGTCCTTTCCTTTCCCCTTTTCTAAAATGGTCGATCAAAATATTATCATTATGGTCAAGACTCCAAATTATTCTATTTGTATAATGCAAATAGTTCGATATTAGTGGAATGATTACTGGACAAAGCTGATTTGGATTTGGACTTGGAGGATGACTTGGTCATAAGGCTAACACTGCTCTTCTCTGGCTTCTTCTCCTTCCCTGGTTTTTTCTCCTTCTTCGATCCTCCCTTCGGCTTCCCCCCACTCACGTCACCTTTCGACTTCCCCCCACTCACATCACCTTTCGACTTCCCCCCACTCCCTTTGCCTTTCTTTCCTTTCCCCTTCTTGCCTTTACCCTTTTTACCTTTCTTTTTCTTTTCGGTGTCCGTCGTCTCGTCAAACTCCTGTACCTCTACTGCCTCCACGACCTCTTCTGGTGGTACCTCATGGGGAATGTCCTGCACAAGCGCCTTCATCTTGAAGAAGTATGCTGTTCGGAGTTTTTCGGACTGATCGGTGCTCATGGACATTAGATCATTATTGAGGAACTCCAAGAAGCCCGCCGCCACTGGGGGATTGGATACGGTATCTTCAGCTACGTCAGGGTCCAAAAGGTTGAGGTATAGACACAGCTGACGCTTGAGCCAAACGAGCCTATTGAAATTAAATGATCATCAGTTTGAGTATGATAACCTCATCGACTTCAAGATTACCTACGCTTAAACGGTATGCTAACCTGTAATCCCTCCCAGACTCATCATGTGGGGGCTTTGGAGGCTCTTCTGGAACCGGTTCAGCCTCCTCTTCCTCGCCTTCCACCTCTTCATCGGAGTCCTCCCCCCATTCATCATCCCCATAGTGGTAGGGCTCTAACTCAGGGGGATCTGCTAGCTCCATTGCCGGATTGTCTAAAATTATGTCACTCGGGTGCAGTGGTCAATGATAAGGATTGCTTTCCTTCAGTAAACTGCGGTTGATGATAAGTATTGAAAATTGATAACTTTGGCTGATAAGCCGATATGTCTTGTATTTGTGTAAAATGTATGCGGGATCAGTTGAAATGGCAAAATTATTTTTTATACTCCAAAAAAATTTCTGAAGGGAAAGTCAGAACGGAGCCATTGATCCAACTTTCCCATTAACCTTGACAACGAAGTTTCGATTTGGGATGGATGTGACCATCGTTGCTACCTATCCCATTCGGGTTGATATGCATGGCATGGGGCTCCTCTAAAGCCATATATGAGCCAAAAATGACTTATGCAAAAATTACAAAAGATTGTGGAAAAGTGGGGTAAGCCGAGATGTCGAAATTGTCATTGACATTTGTCAAAATCGTCATTCGGTTTTATTGCAAATCTTGTAAGAAGCAAGTTATTGCCTTAAACGGCTGGATTAATAAAATACAAATATTTTTTTGCATGGGTTTATTGTAATATTTTTGCTCTCCTGTTAAAAAAATATATTCCTAGCATGCCAATTGGCAATTACAAGTGTTTTTCTTGACTTTTGTTTTTCAAATGTAGTTTTGTTGTATCTAAAAAGCTGACTGTAAATCAAGCCATCATTAACCCCACCAATTTAATTAACAGGCATTTTATATTTTACAGCTACTCTGCTGATTTTAAGGTGGGTAGTTCGCTCATTTCAGATTCTTCTCGAGGTGAGTCCATCATCTCTTCCTCTTCAATAAATAATGGAAGCTTGAGTATTTTAATGATGGATTCCGCGGAGAACTCCTGAACAGGAAAGTCCCTGTCTTCATCATCATCAGCATCACCGCGAGATGAAACTGGTGCGTCAGTCATTTTCGCCACTGACGCCCTGAACTCCACGAAGTCATTCACTTTGAACTCCTCTCCATCACTGAAGTAGCCCTCTGAACAATTGGAGACGGCAGAAGTGGGTCGGGTTTTGTTAGAATCCTCATCTTTTTCATTCCCATCAGCAGCTTCGCTGGGTTTCTCGGGTTCCTCGGGTTCCTCATCGGACTCTTCGGTTTCCGGAGCGTGGAAGCGGAGCTCTCCCCTTAGTCGATCTTGCAGCTTGCGGTATAGATAGCGGAGACTGGAGACGCCATCCAAAGTATCGGAGAATTTTCCTACTCGGAGGTCCCGTTTGATGAGGTAGTTATTCATGGCACCCAAACAGCTTGTTTTTATCATCATCAGAACTTCGTAGTTGAGTAGACCAACCTTTTTACTGATGTCCAAGTCACCATCGGGCATTCTAAAGATAAAAATCCATTAGATCAAAACTTTTCGTGGTCCATTCAATTCTGCTTTCACTTCATCTATGATTTGTATTACACTTACGATGGAGTAATCACGCAGAGTTCCTTATCCATTGTTTTTTCTACTTTGCCTACATCGTCAGGATAAAAGAAGCTTCGAGGAAGTCGATTTGTCCTATGGAGGAAGTCAGTGAAAGTTCATTGATAACGGTAAGTGACAATTGACAATCAGCCCATGCATCGACATTTTGTCATTTTTAGTTAATATTTTACCAATCAAAGTCAAGCTGGCGTAGGATGGCATAGGCAAAGTCAGTGTATGGAACAAACGACTTTTCCATTTCGACTACCACAACCTGTGAAATGCGTACACTTATCGAGTTAGTAATCAATCATGATAACTCACACGAGCAAATAATTCAAAATATGGGATGATAATGTGCAATTATGAATATTTTTGAGGAGGTGGGGTGACCTGATGTCCCAGAGAGATTAGCTTGTCAGGCAGTGTCGGCTTCCAGTCGGAAACCAATTTCGTGGCATTTCGACACTCAATGATTTTGAAGGTGCAGGAATTAGTTTGAGCAAACTCCTCCGTCATTATACGGTACATAACGGGGACTATTGTTATAGCATTGTTTTTCAGTATATGGTCCGGCTTCATGAAGGCAACATCCTCCGTTGGTGCGTGGGCCATGATTTTGGACTACAAATAAATGTATTGATTAAAATTTAAGCTTATCTTCCCCCAATTTATGATAAGAACTCTAAAAAAAAGACGATTAGACTACTTCAAGAATTTCTCCAAGAACTTGGACCAAGTCTTCCATGTCCTCCACTTGGGATTGCGCTGTAATCCCCGGAAGGAGTTCAGTAGCCAGGGCGCAAGGCTGTGCCTCTTTCCTAATTTCAGCTGAAGACTTGTCACTGGGCTCATTGAGGAGGATAGCATATTTGGTCAACTTTGGTTTTGGCCTTTTCCCAAAGAATGGGACACCTAAATTTTTCAGGGCACGGTAGTAAGAATCCATTACGTGATGATAATGATGACAAAACGACGGGGCAAAGTGATCCTAAGAGGTTTAAATTCTTTTGTT
>JAQGAG010000038.1:0-34151 GCA_034696835.1 Lepidocyrtus lignorum
TTATCGTGCGTACGGACGGACGGACGGACAGACGGACATCCAACTGATCGCTATACTAGCTTTCAGCTACGTAATAAGCAGTATTTTACTTACATATACTCCTACTTGGGGCTCCTCGGTGCTAACTACAGCGATGTAACATGTCTTCCGAGTTCCCCCAAAAGCTAAGATTTAATGCACTTGTGGGAAATGGGCCGGAAGTAATAAATGGTTGGATGAGTTAATGAGCCTCACATGAAGATAATCAAAATGTCACATTTTTACTCGAGTTTTAAGAAAACTAGAATTCCAACAGTTTCCAAAAAAGTGCTATCGGACAGATATTGATATAGTACATGACTCCATACACCTTCTCCTCCATCCTTGCATGAGTAAGAAAAAAGGAGCTAAATTACTGCCTCGTGTAATCTCAGAAATGGGCGTAAACGAGCTAAAGCGCACATTTATTGATATTGCGTAACAGTCATTTCACTGCTCTCTAATATTTTACCAACCACCCATCGAAACGCCATGCCAGGCCACCACCACCGCGACGAGATTCTTTAACTTTTACTTGGTGGATCTTCTGTGCTCATCTCAACCTTCCCCATTTTTACTTTACAGCAGTCGTAGAAAAAGTGCTGACAAGGCAAGCTAGTAAACTGTCACCCGTTATTTATTTACTTGACGATGAGACTCAAGTATAAAAACTCGAGTCGACGATGGAAATGAATGAATAAATGAAATATATTTTATTACAAGTGACGAGAAAATTGAAAATTCTTGGAGATGACACATAAAACTCCAATCCTCCTCTTTTACTGTCTTTCTGAGTTAAAAACAAAAAAAAAATCTCTTTCCGTCCTCGTCACACCTACAAACCTAGTGGGGGAACCTGCTCCACCCCGGTTTCACCACTTGAGCAGAAATCAATGAAAAAAGTTGCAAAGATTAAATTGTTTTTTACCTGCACTCTCAGTTCCTGGAATATCAGGACACGCTTGATAATTGAGAAGAACGCGGGAGGGATGAATGCAAGATTCGATTGTCGACACAGGGTAGCGGCAGTCTCCATGTCCTCGATTGTAAGTAAAAGTAAGTGGGCCCTTGAAAGGACAATCTATGGGATTGCCATCCAGACGAAACATCGAAAAGAGATTGGCGTCCCCAGATATTGTTGAGCAAATTGAACGAAGGGGCTTACGATCGGGTATGCAAAATGCTGGAAAAGGAAAAAATTAAATTAAATTCACTTATATGAAATCAAACGTAAATGAATGTTATTTTTGTATAAAAACTCACTTTCTTTGTACTGCAGCACATTCAAATGCTTCTCGTGAAAAACTACGCAGCGAAAGCAGTTGTCCTTCCTGAAAGAGAAAACAACATGTTTTAAAACAAAAGTAAAAGAAACTCGTCATCGCCATTTGCGATTTTTTGCTACAGAAAAGGCCCCATCATTTTTTGAGGGGTTTTACGTAAGTCCTGTCAATCCCATCAAACGGAATTAAATGACGGGAACGAACCCCTTTTCTTCATATTTACTTTTCCGTGAAATTGCCTTATCTCCTTATTATAATTCCTTTTGAATGCGTAGAAAAATATAATGACGTTCTGTGTAACTTTCCATTCAAGAGTGAAAGATTGCTTCTCCCGGTTTCTTTATTTTAGCTAGTATCCGCCTGAAATAGCAACAGGAGACGTGAAATATGCTTTTAGAAAGTATCCTAAGTATATTATAGGCAGTCCTATCCTATCCTGTCAACAAACGATTCGGAATCCAATTGAATTCAATTTCGTTTTTTATGCCATCATGAATGAAAGCATCATCATCATCGTTATTTTCTGATGAAAGGGTTGGAAATTTCATTTAGCAATCAATTCCAGACATCATGATCATCCATCATTATCAAAGTTTATCTCATCGATTCTAAATAGTCTTTTAATTCCTCCACTTGTTTTATTTCTGGAAAAGGGTTTTCTTGAGTTTTACGGTTATTTGCTCTTGTATTTCTTATTGCATTTTTTGAAAACGTCTGGCTGGATGTCTCTGAGCTGTTGTGTTTTACAGATACTCGCGATTGATTTCTTTTCTTCATTCAAGATATATTTTAAGCTACCAAAAATCGTTTTCATGGAAGAATGACCGAGTTAATTCACTCTCTCCGTTTTAGTGGAAAACTTCTTTTGTCATCTGAAACTGTATTCATACTAAAAAACGCATCATACGCCTCTTTGGAACTGAAGGAGATGTCGACGAAGATGGAAATCGTTTCCATTAAAAGTAAAAATCTTTTACGATATGCTTATGAAGATGAATTCAAATTGTATGCAGTTGTGTTTTACTTACTCATTTTTCAAAAGATACTTTTCCCCTTCTGACTCCAGACAGCGACCCTTGCTGCTTATTGTACTTCTGTTGATTGTTATAGTTTGATGGACACCGGATTGAAACCAGCTTCCTTCCCAGCGTCCTGGAAGCTGACATTGTTCTGCACCTGTGAATAAACAAAATTTTCGAATGACTTATCAATCACATTAATAAAGTTCGATAAAATAAATCGCACAAAAATGTTTTAGGGTTTAGCATAGAGTTAAAGTTAACTTTTTAAAATAGAAACTTAAGCGGCGTTATTAGAAATATATAGTGTTGAGCTTGGCCACCCAGTGCTTTAAGCTAAATACTCTATTCACAGCCACTTTCTCATGCATGGGCTGTGTGGTCTAGTGGTAAGACGCTCGCATGTAAAAACTGTTTCGGTGCTTGGTACGCTAATGTTTGATTCTCGCAAATGCAAACTCTAAATTCTTTCGCTGGTGTCACGCTTCATTTGTCATGTTCCCTTTTCCGGTATCACTACTGCTTTCCGCTTTGAAAATGCTGTAAGGTGCTTGAATTAAAAACGGATACAGTTTGGGAGAAACCCAGGTTCGATTCCTGGCTCAGCCAACACTTTTGCAACCTATTGTCTTCCAAAAGAGTTTATATCAATTTTCATCTATCTTTTAATGATACCGTTGACAATTTCTACACAATACCAACTACCTAAACTTAAGATTAGGCTTTCCTCGCAGCATGGTTGATTCAAAAACATCTTGTCGAGTCTGATACTGATAAGTCTTGCCCCACTCCCTCTCTTTAAGAACTTAATCATTTTTATTTCACTACACATAATGAGAAATAGAAACTTATATCCCCTCCAGACCTACTTTCTTCCCTAATCCAAAACCAATTCCCATTCCCCTTATCATTACACTTTCAAGTACCCCTCGACCTCTCCTCAATTCTTCTCATTCATTTCAAATTATCCTGTCAAAAACCCTTTAAGTCCAGTAAGGAGCATTAAGCCAAACCCGTCCAATTCTAGCTACCTACTCATCCGACACCACACCACCGCCATAGAAAACAACTTGCCATTTAATAGTTTATCAATAAATGTTAGCAAAGTTCTTTACCCCCTCATACCCATCCCTCTAAATGGAATTCCTGGGAAAGTACGATGAAAAAGTAATTTTCAATATACATGATCCCTCCGCTTCTTGTTGCTTCCAAACTATTTATACAATGTTTTTGGAAGACTCTCTCATACAAAAATATATCTAATATTTGCTTTTCCGATAGTACCATGTTTTTATTATATTTATCGGAACTCCAGAGGAAACCCCAACTATAAACCTGCATCTTTTCTCAACATCAGGGCCAATACCCTATCAGAACTCTACTTTTCACTGTTTTTTGGCATCCTGTTCTCCACCCCATGAATATACGTCAACGTTCACGTTTATTTCGCGATGGAAAAATTCTTTGTAACATCACAGCTGCTCGAAGCGTCTCCTTTACAAGTTAGGAATGCGTGATCTTTTTTGAAGAATTTTTTTGGAAGTGCATAAGTATTCCGCTGTGGATAGGAATGACGACTTGCGGTAATCAGCGCCGCGTTTAACGTGGACGGAATACGGCAAAAAAAGTCCACACTTTTATATATGGACGGTATAGCCGCATACCTCACTATAATAGGCTCGACCCGCTATGGTAACATCATCTTCATAAATGTTGGAGAAACTATCTAACGCGCTCCCTCTATTTTCCCTTTACTCCACAATTCTATCACATTGTTGGGTGATCGACGATGAGGCTGAATATGGCTTAGGAAAGAAAATGGAACTTTCCCCGGTACTTCTTCCTCTCCTCCTGTCCCTATAAAAATACACAGTTCTACAACAGCACATCTCTGATGGAAGATAATTTTCTTAGTAGAATTTAACTTTTTTTCATCCTTTAACTTGGCTATATGACGAGGGAAGAGGAAGGAAATGAGGTTATATTACGGTATCTGAAGATCGTAGGAAAAGGGGTAACAGCTCAAACTCACATTGGAGGAGTAAAGATAGCCGCATCATACCTTATACATAGCAGAAGGGGAAGAAAAAAGGCAATCGATAATAAAAAGAGGTTTTATTGGACAGAAGAAGAAAATAAGGGAAATTAATGACTCCCTTTTGGATAATGTCTTTATATATATTTTTTGTATATATTTGTTTTTGGGAGAAACACCTTTAAGCCTTTTCCTATATAAACAACAGCTATTTGCAGAAGAGTTCCAGCAATACTTTTTTATGCTAACGTGGCAGTGCTCCCTACATATTTTTTCGATTTGCTGAAGGAAGCAATGACATAAAAAGATACGAATGATGGGGAAAGGGAAAAGGCAGAAGGAAATATTTTGGGAATTGTGGCCCCTTCTGAAAAAACCAGCGGTGGATGTTGTAGTTGTATCGTATCCTATCTTATGCCTGTATCTGCAGAGAAGGGGTTTTCATCTCCATTTTTTGTGGTTGGAGTAGACAGTAAAAATGTAAATTTAGCTGGGGTCTTGTTTAAATCTTGGAAGCGTAAATATGCACTATATTGTCACATCAGACTTTCATAAAGAAACGAGTCAGGAGTGCAGTAACGCCCCATAATATGCAAAAAGGCACTTGGCAGAACGAGGAATTCAAGTGGGCTTGGATCATACTTTGCTTTGAGTATTTTTACACTTTTACCCCCTTTTGAAATAATTATGGCTTGAGGTTATCTCTCCAAATATTTTATTCTTTATCCTTTCATAATTTCAGCTTAGGAAAATCCACAATTTTATTTTGAAGAAAAGCAGGTACGGCCATAATATACAGTAGACTACTTAGCGTAGGTGCAGATGGAGTAAAATTCAAAAAAAACTCGAGTAAGCAATGCATCGACCAATAATAATCATTTATTATGGCAAACCAAGTGAAAATTCCCTCAGTACTACTTTAGCCACTCTAACTCCCTGGCCATACTAACGATACTCTTATAGCTACATTGGAGAACTATCCTTTTAGCCCGCAACACCATCTTCTCTTCCACATTTTATGTATTCTGGCCTTCTTTCCCGAAGAAAACAAAACTAGTAAATATTTGCTGGAATGTCTCTCGCCTCGTGTGTGTCCATCCATTCTCCACTTATTTGCTCATGGCGCGGAAGAAAAAGAATGGTTTTGCCTTAGTCTTCGATTCCTTCTATCAACATTGGTGCCATTCGTCTTGGCTCCTGACACAACCCACCAAATTCATCCTTTTCATATGCAATCCCATCAATGGCCCATCCATACTTTCTCCTCTATTATTATTTACTTTTTTGTTGGGTTGGTTCGAAAGAGCTTGAGATTTTGAGAAATAGTTGTGGAATAATGCACATACACAATCAGCCATATTTACAGTTAAGATCGTGCCTAACATCCCGTTATAAATCGTGGCAAAATATATTTATAACACAGAGAGAGAAAGCAAACGTGTAAATACGCTCATCTCATCCATCCTCATCCGCCGAATGAGAACTGCATTACAACTAGGGAAAGCTAAGAGAAATTTCATGTTCTCGAAGAATGAGAGTCAGAGACCTCTTATGCTCGACACTTCATATCCGTCTTCTTCATTGGGGAAAAGTGTGAGGATCGGGAGTATACGAACACCTTAAGTCATTTTGCTTTTCTATAAAAGTAGGAAGTTAGCTCGGGCGGAAGGAAGCTCTTGAATTGAAAATTTCTACTTTTTCGGATATAACTCCCACCCCATAATTTTCCGGGAAGTAGTTAAGTCTCCCTTCCAGCTTTTTCTTATCTGTAGAGCATAAGCATAAAGTATGAGTAGCTGTGTATACCTTTTTCTTAAGCTGTTTTAATATACCCACTCACCAACTCCCCTATTGGAAGTTCACTTCCGTCTTTTATGTATGGATTTTTGAATGCAATAAAGTGGAAATGTGTCCGTCAAAAATATACTCCGTTTTTATTGAGAATCTCTCATTTTCCTCGAGTTTCCTTTTGACAGGAAAATTTTGTACCGTTGAAATAGGTATCAGGCTTTAGTATTTCTTTTTTCTTGCTTGAGATGAAATGAAATAGGTATTTACTGGAGCATGTGGCTAAATTGAAAAGGGATTCCCGTTAAGTCGCCCTCCATCTTTAAATAAATACGCGTGTAAGCATAAGGCAACAAAAATGTTTACTAGGTAAGGTACAGCATCCACTATTTTTAAAAGCCTGGCTGGAATTTTCCTCACGATTGCAGGTATTTTCAATCATTCCCACTAATCGTCTGTAAATTGTAGCCCTTCCGCTCTCGTAAACACGTCAAACGGAACGGCCATCTTCTTATGGCTTAGGACGGGAGTAGTTGGTCGTTTTCACAATTACTCGTGTACAACCCATTCCCAACCTTCCATAAAACAGGAAAAAGAAAATCCTCCGAGAATGTTTTATTTTTCGTGATCTTTACCAAGAAGACGCTCAGCTAGGCTGTCGACTTGGCTAAAAAGCGTAATGGTGTTTTTACGCCGTGTGTGCTCTGAGAAAGGACGTGTTTTGCCAGTTGCGCCCACTCAAACATAAACGATTACATGAGTAATGGTACTTTTTCAAAGGTGGATCACTAGAACATTTTGTTTTATTTGGGTAAGCTGAAAACATACTTAGAGCAATTAGCGTCACTCTAAAGTCAACACTCCCACTGTGTGGAATGGCATGGAATGCTAGTTAGGATTATGTTACATGATCCCATTCAACCAATTGATAAAGTTTTTTTTGACAGGAAGTCCTGCTACTGTATAAGCCTACTTAAGTGCTTGCCTAAAAATAAAATGTATGTAGGTTGGAAAAAGTTGAATGAAACAAAGGTTATTATGGCCCACACATAAATAACAATAAAAAGGGATGATGATGTTTACGATTGGATTGGATATTCGTAATGGGCTAATTATTTCCAACGTTCTGAAGAGTTTAGCTTCATCCAATATAATGTATCACCGAGTTCATTAAAATGGCTTAAAGGCTTACTATCCTACTAAAACTCACATTAGCTGGCTCTGGATTTCAGTAACTGGTTCAACATGACGGTTTTTATATGAGTTGGGAAGTGAACTTTGATATATCCATCAGTTTTAATGGCTCTTTGAAATTATTTATAAAAGTACAATAGGGAAAGTAAAACATATGGATATGGATGTAGGCGACCTCTCTGCTTTTCTAAGCTCTAGGGACTCTGCAGTTTATTAACTCTTTACCTCTGCCATACCAAGCCATTGTCAAAATAAACTCATTTTCCGACCGTCAGTAAATCTACTACATTGTCCAGATTATATGCAGTTTAGCTATCATAATGAATATAAAAGCTGGTTTTGATTGGTTAGATACGTAGTGTAGGTATATAATGCATATAAGTATATCGAGTTACCAATTGAGGAAAAAAGTAATACAAGCTTTATTAGCTTTATTATTGACTGTTAGTGCACATGAGGATTAATATGATTCATTGAGATAATATCCTATCTGCTGCCGAAAAGATAGGGTTACATAGAACCGCCACGCGCGACGATTTGGTAGAGTAGAAAGGAGCGAGCAAGAAAAAGAAAGCTCGTGATTATTTATTAAATGCAAATAAACAACATTGTTACAACTTCATTACCTACAAGTTCACTCGTAAGTTAAGTAAGACCCTCAATGACTGCGAATTTGGAAAGAATAGTTGCTGTTTGAGAAAGGAGAATGACGAAGATGAAGTGCCCACACAACTGAAAGATTATAAAATGTTGAGGGAACAACAACAGCGGCAAATGATTTGTATCAATAATATCACAAGCATGCACATGTACATACCTACTTGATGAAGTTGAATTGAATGAGTTAAGGATTATAAACATTATTCTAATCTTGATATTTCCCTGTTCATTTTACAGTCGTTCATAAGCCCAGAATAGTTTTTCCAAGCGAGTCCTCATTGTTTCCTGGAACTGTGGATCCCCCGCCACAACCAAAGTACCAAAAAGCGACAGAGTAGCTTTGTATTTTAAATCTCATTTTCATCGAATCCTTTGAACAATTTTGCTTAGGTATATATTTGTTTTGATACGATCATATAGCATTACATTATATAGAATTTCGATTTCCAGTGTTTACCATCCAGCAAAACAAAGATATTATTTACATTGACTAACTTTCTCCGAATCAAACTCCGCTTTTCAACTCCATCATAATAATGATAGCATAGAAAGCGCACTTGAAGAAGCAAACGAGTTACAAAGTAAAATGCTGTTCGGAATCTAGTCATTAAGTCATCATCGTCCCCATTTCCAGTTGTTTTCGATAGGGTGGATACATATTTTGGTGTAGCATTTCTTTGAAACAATTAGAAAGGAATATTATGTATTATGTCCTTCTATACTTCGGTGGAGGAGACGGCCGCGGCCTTGCGCCTCCGACGATAATGCCTTTCTTACTTTTCCCAGAACACAGCGCAATGCAAATCGAAGGAGCGGGAGATGATGCTAGACCGAGAAAGGAACAAACTTTTCATAGAAGCCCGGAGAGAGAGAATGGAGCTCACTTTAATTCGTAATAGAACGCTCTTTAGGTTGGAAATTTGATTCCGGGGAGTTTCCAAGAATGAATTAGTTTGAGAAAGCGGAAAAGGAGATAAAATATTACGGGGGAAAGAGAGTTGCATTGATGAGATGAAATATGGGAAGAAAATGTATGGCCATGATGAATACATGCATTATCATCACCCGGGTTAGAATAATGCATAGAGAATTGAAGGGAGAATGGCAATTTCTCAACTCATCTGGTATCTCCACCCTTTCTAAAAAATATCTTGTGGCCTGAGCAGTGAATATCCTCTAAACTATTTGCATAATACTATAATAAGTTGGTATTAATAATGAAGACGATGGTTTCTCGAGCATTCCCAAAGAATCGCTGGAGATGAGGCTAGTGGATGGAAGGAAACGGAGGCCAATTAGTTTTCTATTGTTTCTCCAGATAATCTGTTTTTGGCAGCCTTTTCAATTTCTTGTTGCTCCTTACACTCACTCATTTCTAATTGTTGATGATGATGAAGAATGTTTTGGCACGTTGATACTCTCCAAGTTCGTTGTCCTTGCCCTGCTTGGTTATATAGGGAAATATGAAGATGGAAAGTTTGTATTGTTGGATGATAAACAGTGAAGTGTTTTTGGAAAGTGCTCTCATTTAAATTACTCTTTTATATATTACATTATTATCAACTTAATAAACTATAATATGGAGATGATCGAAACAACTTGGGAGCTTTTCAACATACTTGGAGGAAGTTGGAACACCCACTCCATATTCCAGATTATTGTTACAATGAGTTTATTATTTAAATACAGGACAAACTCATCTGTATGGAAGTGACTTGCGCTTTTTTACCCTACTTCAGATACAGCGTCATTTCAAGGAAAATAACCCATTTCAAGAACAGAGTTCTCCAAAATCATAGTGAAACTGATAGCTAGAATATTTCCGTTTCAAAAACAAACACAAACAAATATGTAGCAAAAATCCTCCACATTCATAAAGGAAGCTACTAATCCGGTTAGTTGCTGCATTGCCCCTGGAAATCATGTTGCGGTAATAAAATCGAAATAATTATGTGATGTGCCTGTTTCCCTCCCCGTACTATTTAGTAAACAAACAAACGAGGCACGAAATATTTTGTTGTGGTATGGGCTCTTGCATATCGTCCATATATAACAGGAAAGTATTTCACCAATAAATATTCCCATATTCCACTTTGAGTTTGAGTCCTCCTGAAGCGGATTTTGGAATCATCCTCTATCTCTCCACGTATGGAAGTCATCAGCGTGATCATTCCGTTATCGTTATCCACTAAATATCTTTAATGTAGCTTATAACAAGTACCTCCAAGCATTAAATACTATGCATGTGCTCAAACGTAACCAATTTCTGGTTGTTGTGTAAGCACAGTTCGGTGATGACTATTCCAAAAGGAAAAACTGGAGGCAATAATTGGGGAGAGAGGAAGCAAAAGACAAATAGGAAAAAATAGGCTGAATTTCCCCTTTTCCTACTCTTCTATACGAGAATGAGTAAAGTGGCATAATAAAATAGAGAAAAATAGTGAATTCATTCCTTGTGCCCCTTTTCCCTTTTAATTCTCCTCTCGAGAGCAAAGAACCGTTGTAGATTTTTTTCTTTCGAAAAAAGCTAAAGACAGAATGGGAATACGCTTCGTAGAATATTTTCATTTTGCTACTATTTTACATGTGGGTAAAAAGAGCAACAGCGGTATTACGATATTATGGTGTTTTGGGGCTTATATACCCGAGAAAAAACCAAAGCAAAGTTGAATACTGCAAATCCTCAGGAAGCACTGACAAGGCCATGCCATTCCATAAAGCAGCACAAAAGATAGAAGAGGGAAAGGGGAGGCAATAATTAGAAATAAATTAGACTCTTGTGGCCTTATATAAAGAAATTTCTACTTGACTACAATGTCTACAAGCGTAGTGAAAAGAGGGACCCAAGCAAGACCAGGGCCAGACACAACTGCCAAAGCAAAGTAGCAATAGCTTTTCAACCGAGAGCCAGCCAACCAGTCAACAATCTATAGCCAGGAAGAACAAACCAGCTCCAATTTCTGGTTTAACTCTGCTGCAGTTTTTTTCATAGTTTTCCCACAGAAAATGAAAGCGAGCCGGATGATGATGATGATGGTCGTAGTTGTGGAAGTTTTTGTAGTTATAGGTTTTCTTTATATTACCTCATCAAATCATGCAGAACAAGTGAAGTGAGTGGAGCAAAGCTCGCAGAAGGAAAAGTGCAAGGAGCATGAAATCTATCTTTGAATTATGAAAGTTGTTTGGTTCAAACTTTACTGGGTTTATACTAGTTATAGCTTATACAGAATACTGTAGTTTTAAAATATTTATGTAAACTGATTCTAATAGTAATTGGAATGGGATTGGAAAATGACTAGAAATTTTATTTTTGCCATTTTTGATGTTCTTAAACTTTCGATTAGTAATTTTATGGTTTGGATTAGTAATCATTTACTGGGAGGTAAAATATTTTTGAGTAATTTTTTTGTTTCAAAGAATGGGGTTTTCGTGGATAGCTTTCTTGTCGTTAAATCGTGTTTCAGTAAAATTACAGTACACATCACTACAGGATTTGTACAAACAAATGCAGCTTTGACTTCAGAATTCAACTTACATTTTGTATCAGAACCATTAAAAAATGAACGAATATTTTTTTCGTCTTCTCCAACATTGTTTTGTTTCTACCACATTTAGCTCTAATTCTAGATTCTGGAGATATATGTGGTTTAAAACATTCATCCGGAAGTGCACTCATCTTTAAATGGAGAGAATAATGCACATAAGGTAATTTACATCGTTAATGTTCATAAGTACAAAGGCAAACAATCTTTGACAGCTTTTTAAAGGTTGGAATGAGCTCAAGTCGGGTTCTCCTGCGTAAACGACAAACGAAACTAACATGGACACCAAGTACAAAAATGTTCTCGCACACGCAGGGATCACGACTTGGCTAATTTGATCCATGTCAAATTGACATTTACCAGGTGTTATTTTGTCAAACGGATGCATTTAAACTTGCACGCAAGTCATTATAAGTTGAACCATGTAATCGTAAGTTTTCTTCCCTAGCATGAGTCAAGATGAATGGTGATGATGAGTGATTGATGTTCAGAAAATTCGGCACAATCCCAACCAGAACTTCATGAAGTTGGATAGCTTCAGCCAAAGCAGCTTGATCCTCATCCTGGTAATTACCAACAACTGTTTCAAATCTGATAATATCTTTCCGTTCCACCCAAACCAAATAAAACATGAAGACCTCATTTAACGGCAGTCTAACGGAAGTTTAAACTTGGATGAACCTTTCAATTCAAAATATACGGAATAGGAATCTGAAGAATTATTTTTTATTCAGATGTGTAGTAGCATGTTGGACATGGCTCAAGTGGATGAAAGACATGCTTGTAGATTACTCCAAGCGGAAAATATCTACGAAAGCGAAGTAGAAAAAATAATGATGTGCTACAGTAGACAGATTGCAGCAATAAGTATCAAGTTGTTTATTATGTTTGGAGGAATAAATCCAAAGAAAAATATAATGAGTTTTGGCTTCGCAGTACAAAATAAACATTGTATGAAAAAAACAACATTCTACAAAATAAATACAACCTGAATGAATTAGTTTGTGAAATTGGAGATATAAATAGAAAAAAGAAAGAAAATGAGCATTTTTGGTCAGATAATTTTTAGTAACTGAAGTATCGCCAGTATTCATGCTAAATGTAAATAAAGATTTAAATCTTCATATTATGACATTAATGCCAGACTATCTACATTTCAAAATTCTGTCTCCGAAATAAAAACAAAAAAATATGACTTTGAGCTTTGACAATGTCTGAATTGAAAGGGAGAAGTGCGGAAGCGTTGAGCATCGATCAGAGAGCGATACAAGTAAACTAGCAGTAATTACAATCTTGTTGGTTTTACCTAACACACTTACAGTTAGGTTAAGAAAGCAGCTCTGTACATTTGTTTGAGGGTAGAAAAATAGCAGCATAATGACATGACATATGTCTGTATAATAATACGTACAAACAAGCACATGTACATAGATAGTCACTCACAGACCTCTGTATTAAAGCTCATGTCCGGTTGGGGGCTAAAAGAGCCATCAGTTCTTTTTTCTTCATATTTCCAAACTGGACAAGAAGCCTAAGAAGACGTGACTACTTCATCCCTGCTCCCCAACGTTCCTTTTCATTATTGCCCCTATCACCGGGATGAAAATAGAAACTGGGGATATCGTTTCCCTCCCCAATTTACCGTTACAGATGTGGAAAAACCACTAACCATGAAACTAAAGCTACTCCACTACTTAAACTAATATCATCAGCCCCACACGTTCACATCACTGCTCCCATACATAAAATGTTTCTGACGAGGAGCACTCTCCATCAACCTCCATAAACCGCTCCCGTGAAGAAACATAGTTAATATGGCTTGTATTGACCTCATCCTCCTGATCAACATCATTCTTTCAAAAGAAATGATAACGATGATGATGATAGTATCGTACCGTCGTCGGTGGTGTAGATGTAAAAGGAAAAAGGCTCTCCTTTTAATAGTCTACCGTAACGATCTGTAATGAATGATGAAATTTAATGACTCAAATATCCCCCTCTCCATCCTCTCTCCCAACACGTTTCCACTCCATGACATGATAAGTGTGTGAGAGGAGTCTGTCTGATGCAGTACACGAGGTAAAATGTACGGCGTGTCATCATCATGAAGGGAAATTGAAGTGAGTCAAAGAAATCCCAGTCTTCATTCTTGATAATGTGTAAGCCCCTCCACCAATATGATCTGACAAGTGACTAGGATCTTTTTTGTCTTTAGTTGTCGGGGATAATGTACTCCGTGTTATATTATGTCTGAAGCTTTTCATTTTCCCAACATTCGTGCAAGATTCCTATGCAGGGAGGAAATAAAAGACGGCTCATTTTGTTTAGATCCCATTTGCTTCAACTTTTCATTCAATACTTCTTACAAAAGATATGGTACCACCGACTGATACTGTTGCTGATGTATGAATGAACTGACGAAAGACACGAGTCTGAGGCAATTCACTTCGCCGTGTGGCGGCATTGTTGCATATTAGAGGAGATGGAGCCAAAACGACCTTACTTTGGGTAATGTCATAACGCTAAATTGCTCTTTTAAGTATTAATGAAGACTATTTGTTAAGTTGGGTCTTGTATGTGATATCTTTTTATGACATTGAAGCATATTGGTTCAAATGCTCCGAGTGAATGTACCGGATGCAAGATGGTTAATTGTTGTATTACCGTAAAACTTCTGGTTACGGCCGGACCCTGATTTAGCGCCGAAATATTATAGCGACAAAACTGCAAATATAGTGTTTATAATTAAATGTTCTATGGTGTGTATGAAAATAAAACGGCTTCTTTATTTAGTGAATGTATAGCATTCTTCTAAGCACTATTTTCAGAGAAAATGTATTAACCAATGACCTTTTTTATCAATATCCCATAGTGAAATTAACGTGATATGCCACCCATGCAGAAATTGTGGGTGGTATAGAAGATAATTGCATCCTTACTCTGTTTCCCTCAACCTCTCACCAAACTACAAGAAAATCGATTTTCCTTGATCTTCTATCCTCCACGGATTCAATTAATAAGATACTGCACCGATATTAACTGATTATAAGAATTATGTGAGGGAAATAATGCCCCTCTGCAGTCTCCCTTAAATCGTTTCATGCTTACAAAAACTGTGTCCCCCATCCACATTCACATCCACCCCGTTTATATTCGATTACTCCAATAATGGGAGTGAAAGCAAGCTTCCATGAAAACTGTTTCTTGTTCATACGTCCAGCCTGCATTATCGAATAATCTACAGTCCAAAACATACTTGCTACACATAATAGTTCCCCTCCACGCCTCCCATTTCAATCACCAACTTACAAGATCACGTACGCAGATAGGTACCTAAAACGCATTTTTACTCGAGCGTTCCTTACAACGGCAGGGCTTCTTCTGGAGAAAGTTAACTGCCTCCTTCCTCAGCAAGTTCATTAAAATAGTTCAAGCACCAAACAAAATGTGTTCATATCCTCGCCTGAATAAGCACATTGCACCGGATCATCATCATCACCATCATCATCGCTGCAGTACCAAGCGCATTTTTCCTCCTTACTATTTCATTCGCTCACTTTTTACCTTTTCAAGTAAAATTTTTCCTACCTACGTACATACTGTTCTGTACACAACATTTTTCTCCGTAACCAAAAAGTTTTTTAGTTAGGGCGAAATGATGATGTTGTAGATCTAATGCTGCACTTCAAGTCAAACAGGAGAAAAAAGTTTGAAAACTACTTATACAACTATTGGTCTATTACAACTTCAAATACACGCACGGTTCGGGCTCCTCAGTAATTTTTGTAACCATTTCAGTGAATAAAAATAGGAAAGCATGCAAAAGAAGCGAGAGTAGAGAGTCATGGGCATATAACTTGTAAAGAGTGAATTGAGCAATGAAGAGGTAGAGAAGGTATAGAACCTCGATGAACTTTTTTCCTTTTGTTTGGTATGGATTTTCGTTCCAGGTTCGAAAAAAATACCGTGCCATGTATACATATACTGAAACAGCTACAGTGGAAAATGTTAGACCATTACAATAGCCAAGAAAAAAGTGGATCTCTGACTGTTATCGAAAATGTGGATGGGATGAGTGGATGAGCAGAACACGCAAGGGTTTTAGTTGAGAACGACGGCGAAAAGTCTCCCGCTCTCCCTTGCTTGTTCTTCCTCGTCACTCCTTTTCTTTTTCCAGTCATCACAGCGGATTAAGGAAAGTTGGCAATAATAACGAAACACGAAGAAACTACTCGTTTATAAGATATTTGGGGAAAGGAGTTGGATTTTTTTTCGTAACAATAATATCCAAGAAAAAAAATGGGAATTGGATGAGGGAGAGGGAGAGAGGGCAAACGAATGTAAAGCTGTGTGGAATATATATAGGCATAGAATTAGTGGGAGAGGAAGGAAGCAATACTCTTGGGGGAAGTGGTTATATATATAAAAGATCGACACTTTTTTCTTTCCCCTTTTATTTTCCAAGGCTTTTCTTTCCCCCTTTTCTCTCCACTTATTATTCTTTCATGTTGCCATTTTTAGCTCTTGTACCCTTCACTAATTTGAACAGGAACATGGTGTTGTACACATTTCCCCCTTCTTTTACTCTCTTATGGCTAATGACACGGGGTAAGGATCTTGAAAGGAAGACATTGGGATCGAAATATATCGACTTGGGTATTTTTCCTTATCTTGGATGGAGAAGGGCGTGCATTTGTGCGTGAGAAAAATGGAAAGTCGTTGTCAAATAATTATTTTTCCTCTGTTTTTTTGTTTCTACTTTAACGAGGGATCTCTGTATTGTAGGTGGAAATATCCATTTTTATGGATTGTTTGAAATGGATGAGGATGGAAATGGGTGGTGCAGTGTGGCTTCGCTTGCGGCTGCATAAATGGATGTATAAATTGCGTAGGTTTAACATTATCATTAGGAGGCTTTGGTAGGGGCTTAGATGTTTGCATTGAACTTGGCTTGATTTTTGAGATGCTTTCTTTACTTGATTTCATTAAAAAACAAGAGAAAGGAATATAAATAAGGTAGATTTGTGTATCCGATTGGTTTTTAGGTTTTTTGGTTCCATTGGAAAAAACAATTTGTTCTTTGGTTTGTAAAAATCAACTGCTGCAAACGAAGGGAGCTTCCAATTTCTCATTTTAATTCCAAATCAACGAGTAAACCCCTTCTCTATTTTCCCTTCCAATTATAATTTTTCTCCTTTTCAATTCTCTTTCCCAAACCGTAAATTGATACAGACGTCTTCCTCGAAGCGGATGCAAAAATTCATTTTGGGTTTTCTGCCCATACCCATAAATCTATCTAAATTAAGGGAAAACTCTGCGGGAAGCCCGCACGTCAATGGTTAAGGATAATCATCATTCATAGAACTAACTTTTCCCCCTTGATCATTCCCAGCAATAAATTCAAACATTTATTTTATTGACGGTAATACAAATTGAGATCATGACACGATCCTTTCAAGAAGAAAAAGTCAAGATGAATGCTAAGCTTGAAGAAAGCTGAGGCGTTTTTTCACTTATCCATTCTCTTCCTCCTTTCTTTATGCCTTTCACTCATTGAATTTGGGGAAGGAGAACACTTGTACGATCCTCATCTTCTACGAGCAGCCAGTTTTTTTGGTGTTTGGTGGCAGTGATATATATAAAAGTTTATGCGTGCCTGAACTCATCTTCTTCTACTTGAGTTGAAAAACTCCGTTCGCAGAAATTGAATAGAAGTCGTTATTCAATTCGAGATCGATAGCTCCCCATCAATCTTCCCATATACTGGAGCAAGTTGAGTGTGTGTGCATAGTATGGGTGAAATTCCAAAGAAAAACTTTTTTATTATCGATAGGTATGTGAGCAAAGAATGAAAAAGCATCCGTTCTCTATCATCACGTCACCAACTACCATCCATGATCATCACCATCAACATAACATCCTAAACCATGGAAAGTGCAGAGAAAAAAAACTTAACTTGTTTTTTTCTCTCTACCTTTTCTCCTATGACTTATATGCTTATATATGGAGCAGTCATCTTAGGCACGATCCTTCTTCCACGAAATCTAGAAAAATGGGGATAAGTGCTGGACTGCTGGTTTTTTTGTTGGGAGTCCTTTCGCAAAATTTACGGGTTTTGCCATTGTAAAAAAATGCAATCAACTGGGGTCACCCTTCCATACTCCCTAATCTTCATCCACTGCATGGGTTCATCACATCCACACACATTTTTTAAAAGACACTTGCCTTGCCTTGCTGGCCTGTGAGAGTCTCTTCAAGTCATATTTCATCTTCTAAGTCTGTCGCAGCCGCAGTAATGTGGAAGATGATAGCGATTATGATCGAGGTGCTCTTCTAGGAAGTTGGTTCAAGAATGTGTGTCCTGTATTTTTGGAAAGGGTTATTGGATTCCAGTCAAGGAGAATGGAAAATTCGTTATGCATACCAAGCCCAAGTATCATCAACAGTAGCGCTTTTCATAGAATAGGATTATTTATACCCATTCATATATGGTAGGTACCTGGAAATATGCTGGATGGAAATTGTTTCCAAAAATTGGAGTCTAATAAAGCAGAAAAATGGGCGTGCTCAAAATTGAAAATTCGTACGCTCCTTGAACAATACAACAAAATGAAAGCGTAGCGTGGCCATATTTTAAAAGGATAAAATTCGCATACGTCAGTTGGACACTAACTACTATCACGAGCTGGTTGAGCTAGAAATTTTAACCGTCAAAAAATATTTGCCTGTTATAATATAACAAGCTATGAGTACGATGGTGGATCACGTCACGTAAAAGCCATAAACACACCGCTTATGTTGTTATGTTGGTAGTAGATTACGCTCTGGAGTTTTTTATATCGTAAGTATTAAGACATGTCGCAGTCATTTTTTCTCAGTTTTATATCATCCCATCGTTGTGCTACTGTACTTAAAACGGGTTGTGAAAAGAATGAGCTAGATCCCAATCCCCAAACAAAAGGATGATCACATACAATTTTTTTACACATGAAGTCATAAAGAAGTAAGAGCAATGAAAGATCCACATAAACACGTAATATATTAATGTACAGTCTCTTGCTTTCTCCCCGTAATAAAAAACGTAACCTGCTTTTTGGCGCAGAGACCTATCCCAAGAAAGTTAATTGAAGGTGCGGGAGAGAAGGCTGCTAGCTCCCAGCCAAAAACATGAATACAGTCATATCAGTCATAACTGGTGCGGACTATGGGGAAAAAATACAATATTCAACCAATTTCCTTGTCCATGACGGGAACAACAAAAAAGATATAAAAACAAGTTGACCCCATACATGCACGTCTGGATCGAACAGAAACAGACACTCGCTCCCATATAATGGGCTGCTTGCCTCCAACAAGGAAAATAAAAAAGAGGCAAACTGGCTGCAAAACTACTTACCATAACTATTGCTACAATAATAGCAAACCAACAAAGGGTGGAATACGTAACTATCCATATGACAATGGAAGAGCGCAAATACCATTTGATATTTCATGTTTATTGTGATCTGTGATGTTGTCCAACACACACCAACCATACAATGCCAAAGGACTGTCATCATCGTTTGTAGAACTTGTTTACTTTTTTATGTAGAGCAGCAGGACTACTCGGTCCGCACAATAGGCTATAGGCCCAACAGCCTACGTTATGGAGACATGACCAATGTTAAGGGGAAAAACTTCCTAAGTATTCTCCAAGAACACAATAAAAATGGAAGAGGAAGAAGAAAGAATGGGAAAAACGATCGGTCGGTTGGTCGCTCGGGCAGAGAGAATTGTTGTTGGAATATATATTTCATGATGATGAGGGTAGGAAAAAACTGAAAGTGTGTTACCAACAACCATAATATATTTTTTTTTCTGATATGGATAAAAACTCTAAGGAATAAACTGGGAGAAGAAAGGCATTCAAAACGGGCTTTTTATTTCTTTAGTCTCCGTGAAGGAAAAATTCGCGGAGCAGACCAGGACCAGGCCAGGCATGCATGTCGGCTTCAGCCTACGTTACCCATAAAGCCATCTCCTTTCCCCGGGTTCATGTCCCTATAAATTGTACGCATTGCTAGAATGGCGTGGCGTGCACTGTGCATCCATCCACTATCCATTTTGCACCATTATACAACCAGAGAAGACATAAGAGGAGTCATCTTTAGCGTAGGTATATGGGAAGAGACAGAGCCATGAAAACTAACCAAAGAAGACCATCAATTGCCTAAATAAACCTCAATCTCCTTTTCTGCTCAGTTCATTCTTGTGTCCATTTATAACCCCGTTGATCGCATTTATTACGTATATAAGTTACACGGAAGGAGGAAGAGGGGAAAATACGACAGGGCCAGGATGGGAAAAGTAGAGTCTCTTGGTTGGGTTCAAGTTGTGCACACACATAAAGATGCTTATTGGAAGATTGGTTAAGGAACTTTCTCCGCACGCAAAGTATTTGCTACCCGCTGATTCTATTGCTGTTCCGTCAACTAAAACTGTGTGGCTGTACGATCACCAACACATTCATATAAGATGAGTGTGACAGTTTTCTAACCACTGAAACTGACTATGTATAAGAATTGAGTAGGGATATACGAGAATGTAATGTTTGAGTTTGAGTTTCTTTTGCTTTCACGTTTAATTTTAGATTGTAGAAAAAACTTATGGCGTTTTTCTTTATACTATTTTTTAACAATGGTGAAAGCAGGAGAAAGCATGGGTATGGAACCACTCATTCACAAATATCCATTACACATTTATTCATGAGCCGGGCCTACGTTTCTAGAAGACTGAGTGAGGAAGATAATATGCACAAGCGATAAAATACTACTGAAAATTGAAAGGAAGCCGAAGTACTGCCAATAGGTATTTGCATTGACTCACATCAGATGAAAAACATACTAAATTGTCAAGATTAAATAATGTGCAATGCCGACAATATTTTATTTTTTGTTTGGATGCTTTGATCATTACATAGATGACATGCAAGCCGCAAAGTATTGAAAATATGACAAGAAAGTTCAAACGGTAAACATCGAGATGCTATTAATTACTGCAATAATTAAGTTTATAAACCATGATTTTATAGATTGTTGGTAGATTTGTATAACGCCATAGGTATGCTATCTAACAGCAATATCCATTTTCTCCTGTGTGAGCTGTACCTCTGTGAGCTGTATTGTACTAGACGAGATATCTTTGATGGCCTATGTGTAAGCACGGGTCTTCACCAGATCATCCAAGGTTACACCATTTCTCCGTCCTCTCTTGTATTTACCATGATCCTCCTCAGGGAACAGTAATTCAAGTGACAAAGCCTTTTCAACTACAAACTACCTACTCGGTTCACTACAATGGTAGTACGTGAACTGTGGACACCACATAGTACCGCCGCGACGGCACGCCACAAGCTGCACAAAGTTCACGTACGTAATAGTAGTTGGTGCCGGAAGAAAATGGATTTTCTTTGTCAGTTGAATGTACGGAGGAAGAGAAGAACAGACCAACTTCAAAAACATTTTCCAACCTTTCATACAAAAAACTCTTTAACTACCTATTTTCACAACGAATGGGAATGCAATGGGAAATGATCGAATGTTGTTACATTTTGTATTCTTACAAGAGAACATAACGGCTCGGAGTGTGTGCTTCTCCTATAGAAAGTCAAAAAAGAAAGGTCAACATTACATTAAGGGAAATCGCTTGGATTACTTCCCTCCACGCAACATTCCCACACAGCATGCAATGTATTATATGACTAGAGCGGTCATAGATCAACATTATAGTCCGCAAGCAACTCAGCACAAAAAACTTTTTCTCAAGGTGTACCTCCAGCTGCATTCCCAATGCAGCAGGCACGAGAATTAAAGGTTCTGCAGTGACTTTTAGGTACATGTTCTTTGTGGCTGTGGTGGTGTGGGATGGTGGACCAAAGAAAAAGAAAGTGGAAGAAAGCCCCACACTCAAATGAATTTTGTTGATCAGCCAACCAGTCAGCTAAAAATTCATGAAAGTTAAAAACCCTAAGGTAGCTAACCCCACATAAATAAGAAGTTGAAGAGAAAGAAAGAACAACACATTTTACCAGCTAACTGCCTCTGAATATATCCATACAAGAAGTTGATTGCGCCCAGTAAAACAGTAAAACTACCGGAGTTGTAGACTTGCCCTCAAATTGTCCAGCTTCTCCCTCTCATCATTCTGATTGAGAAAGGCCGTTCTTTCTAAACTAGGCACTTGGACTCGAAGAAAAATAGGGAAAGGGCTGACTTTTACAGCTGCTCCTTCACTTTTCTTTAGTCAATTCAGCTAAAAGATAAGCTCATGTGGATGCTTTACTTACTGGTCCAACTATTACCTAGAATTTTAAATGTGTGGTGGCTAGAGAGCAAGTTTTTTCCGTCTTCTTCTCTTTCCTCACCAGATTGGAAATGCATGAAGGCATCCTTCAGTTGAACAACTGCCAAAAATCATGAAGACCTAGCCAAAATCAAAACCTTGTCTGCCAAAACAAGCCTCAAAATCTCACAGGGGGATGGGGAAAAGCTGGATGTACACCAAAGGGGGCTGTGGAGGATAGAAAGAGTCAAGTATACATCCATCCACCGTCATTCTCATCATCATTATCATCATCCGCAACTCACTCCCTCAAACAAAAAATGGGATTATTTGAAAAGAGTAAAAAATATACATAAAGAGTAAAAAGCAACCTTGCTGCCCGCACTATTAAAAATGGGACTAGCCATTCGGCTCCCAGCTCCCTTAAGAACTCAGGGCTAAAACCATCACAGAAAGGAAAAAAATGCTGCTATTATTTCTCTGAAAAGAAAAATGAAAGGGAAGAGAAGACAAAGTTGTTCTGTTTAACTCTGATTTTGTTGTATCTCTATCCCTATCTTTATGTGTGGGCATTACATCAATCCTATTATTTTTGGCTCACTTGGAGCCCATAAGTGTAACAGGGAAAGATTACAGTTTATTACAATTTTATCCGAATGTAACCAATAAAAACCGTTACGGGGAAGGGAAAAAGACAAACGAGACTGGGCTGGGCACACTCACAGCTCAAAACTTCCTTTTACCGCAGGACAAAGTCCATATTTCATTTCAAACTGTCTGCAGCGTCCTTCCCTGTATGAATGGAGGTAGGGATGACTGTCTCGTCTGGGTTGGGCCTATTATTGGCTGTTGACGTTTGTTACTTTTACCGTTATATGGGAGAGAAAAAATATGGGCTGGGCATGTAGTTTACGGTGCTGTCCAAATTTCTCCTTCATAAATTTCCACCCATTGGTATTGGTACCTATATACAAGATATGTAATAATGTAGAAGCAGGGCACAGACAAGCATTAATTCATAAAAAATGCTGTCTCTCTCTCACCATATCCGTACCTTATCAGTGGACTGCCTAGTAAAATGCATAAATAAAATGTGAAATATAAGCAAGATTAGCTGAGCCAATTTGATAGACCGGAGATTTAGATATGGAAGGGGAATCAAAATGATGGGAGGAAGTATGATCACATAAATACTCGTCTAGTTAATTCAACCTGACAAGAATGCATGAATGTAAAAGCGTATGGAATCCGGTGCCCATTGGCAAAACCAACATTCTGGTTTTGGGCTAGCATGTAAAGTATTTTTCATAAGGAATTTAATATAGATAATTAGGGAAACAATTTGTAAATAATTTGATTTTTAATACAGTATTTTCCATCCAAGTGATTACTTAAAGCACTTAGGTATTAACTCAAATTTCCGATTTTCAATCTTTGCGGAATGAATGAAAGGATGGTAAAATATTTAGGGACAGATGATAGTTTGGAAACAGGAAGTTGAATCCGTCAAACTTTGAAGTGTTTTTGCAGAGCAAAGTAATATCTGGTTCGTATGAACACGTCCCTCTCTCATATCCCTACTTCAAATATTGTTGAAGGCCGCAGCTTTGATTTACTACCAAATTAAGTTCACTGCATAACCGTTACAGAGAAGTTGACAACATGCATCGCTCGTAATTTTTTGGAAACAGGAAGTATAATATTCCACTTTTAATGAATTTGCTCAAAAGTTTTCCAATTATAACTGGGCGATACACGAAATAAGCACGGTTTGACAAATCATTGCATATGAAATTCGCAATCTGGTGGCGTTCCCATTTTCCGTTCATTACTTGCTATGTGAATTTGCTTCCCGAGTCCCAATTTGAGCAAAACAAATAATATCAAAGCTATATGCAATAATTTGCAATGCAAGTATTAATATACGTCAAGCTTTGTAATTGAGTTGGCGAATCGTCAGTTGGATCCGGAACTCGATCGTTCCATTAGCTTTTTTGCAAGTTGGAAACAAAATGCAAATTTCATATTCGGGAGTTGTAAGCTTCCCGAGAAAAATTCAAGTGGTTTCCATTCCATTCCCTGAATCTAAATCCAGAGCAGGCCTTTTGCACCAGCTACTTCATCGGAGACATTGTTAGCGATCAATGTCTTTCCAACAACGAGATCCCAACTGGATCAATATTTTAATTTTCCCGAACAAAAGAAAAATTGGGAGGACGTCTCTTCGCAAAATCAAAATTGCAGTGAACACGAAATGAAAACAAGCTTATTCAATATATGCAAACATTTGGATAGAATACAAAATCGAAAACAGATGTATTTTCTCCACTTCCACTCAACTCCCATTTTTATAGCTGGCAATCCAGTTTCACTCCCAATCCAAATTCCCTTTGCATTCATGACCTTCAAGCAACACAGGATTACACTTTGTTTCATCCTAATCCGAGAAAAGTTGCTCCCTTAAATCTCCCTTTTCCACCCGTCCGTTTCATCCCAGCTTACACATTTCGTCAGCCTGACATACATTTCAGCTTGACGTGACATGAAGGAAAATTACGTATAAATGAGGAGTACAACGCGCAAGCTGGCATTTTTTCCTAGTTTCCAAGTAAAGACGAGAAAAACACTTGGGAGTGGAGTAAGTAATACAACTATGGAAAGAAAGCAAAGGCACTGGTGGAAAAATGCCCTACTTAAAGGTCTCTCCCTGAAGCAGTCTCAGTCAGCATCCATCCATAGCATGGCTACAGATTCACATCATCATCACATCACGAACTGCTTCTCCCTTCCCAACTTTTTCCCTTTCCGTGTGTCTCGTCATGGCCCTATAGCTGTTAGAAGCTTTAGTCGGAAAGAAAAATTCTGGGAATGCCATGCCACATGGCAGAAAAGGATGATGTTGTTGGGTTTGTTTTTTTCCTTTGAACTGGTGTACTTACACATGTCTGAATATTAAAGTAGTGAATGAAAGGAGGGAAGTAAAAGTTTTTCCGTTCATAAAAATCCAAATCCATTCGATCCGGTTAGGACAAAACACCGACTAGAAGAGAATGACTAGGTTTGACCGGCTTACTTTCAATTGTTTTTGGAAGGCATTGTACGAGAGACTGTTGTCTTTTACCTTGCATCCAGGTATAACTGGATAAATGGGCGAGTCCATGTTAGATTAGATTTTTTTAGATTTATTTACTCGTATCGAGCCATCGGCCCATGGAGAACAAACATAAATTCATAATAACCTTCATACAAATACATATAAAATTACTTATATTTTAAATGATCATAATTCCGCTGATTCACTCTCTACTATTATTATTTTCCTAGATCTTAAACATTCTAACAGATAATTAGCGTACGCAGAACAAGTATTTTGGCATTTAAAGTTTAAAGTAAGTAGCATACAGTTTGAAGATTTACAATGGCTTAATATAGGAGTTAAGTAACGGTTTCTAATACCTTGATAAATTTGACAGTGAAAGAGTATATGAGTAACAGTCTCTGATTCCTCCATGTTACAAAATTCACATTTATTATCTACACCTAATTCCTGCTTATAACCCTCCGAATAGAAAATGCCACAGTTAAGTCGTGATTGTACCAGTACATTCATTTTATTACAAGGTAGTAGGTAATTGAGGTAGCTCGAAGATACATTAGAATTATCGTGCAATCTGTACAGATTTTGATATTTACAGGATCCACTTAGCCTAGCCATGTCTTCTTGTCTATCTATGTCATGAATATTAGACATTATTTCAACAATTTTCTCTTGAATTTTTAGCGGATTCTGCTCCAACCAAACATAGCTATAGCCACATGAATCCAACATATTTTTTACTTGCAAGCACCAGTTATATTTTTCATCTGAACCTTGACTTATTTCTATTAATTTAACGTAGCACTGCTTAGCGTATCTATTGCTATTCATACACAAAAGTTTGTACCAGAAGTTAATAACCTGTAATATTATTTTACATTTCAATTTGTTCATACCCGTTTCTATCCTTATCGCATAATTGGGAACTTGTCTATTTAAATTAAAGCATCGCTTAAGGAAATAAGACTGAACTTGTTCAATGATATCTGGGTATTGCAATCCACACACTTGAGCAGAATACATCGCCGTAGACATACTTATACTATTGTAAAGTTTAACCTTGCTACGAAATGATGATATTTTTCCTCCATACACAGTTTTCCACACTAAACTCAAGGCTGAAATACCTTTCAGTTTAAAATAATTAGCTGCTATTCGAAATAAGCCAGACGAAGAAAATGGAACACCCAAGTAAGTACGTATATTCAGATACAATTTCAATGTCCTTATTACCATACTTAAATCTCAGATTTCTCTGCAAAGGACCACCTTTTCTAAACACAACGACCTTTGTCTTGTCTAAATTAACTTTTAAGACTAGATTATCAAAATATTCTTTTAATGCATTTATTTTTCTTTGAAGACTATAGGGACTATCAGCTACCACCACCATATCATCAGCAAAAAGTAGTATATGAAGCATTGTATTTTTTGAAATGCGAATCCCCATTGCATTAAGATCCTTCAGAACTTTCTCAATATCACATATGAATAAGCTAAAAATTAGTGGCGAGGCAACTTCACCTTGCATTAAACCTTCTGTCATTTCAATTTCATCAGTTAGATTGCCTTCTAATCTCACACGAGTACCAGCATTTGCATAAATTTTTCTGAACATTCTTATTACTTTTCCCGATACCCCTGTCTGGTGTAACTTAAGCCAAAGCTTACTATGAGAAATTGAAGGAAAAGCCCGTTGGAAGTCGATGAAACATGAGTAAACCTTTTTGCATTTGCTTTTTATTCCAATTTGAATGGCCGAAGCCAAGGTAAAAATTTGATCATCGCATCCCCTTCCTTTTCTAAAACCTCCTTGACTTTCAGGCAAGATATTATTTTCTTCTGCCCATAAAGTTAACCTATCACATAAAATCTGCGTAAAAAGCTTGATCATACTATTCAGTAAAGCTATTGGTTTATAGTTGACTGGATTAAATCTATCACCTTTTTTGTATAACATTACTGTAATTGACTTAGACCAATCCTCCGGTGGGGCTTCTTCTTTCCATATTTAATTTAAAAAATGAACCATACCGATTTTGCCTAATTCTGGCAAGTACTTTAAGAATTCATTGCTTATTTTATCGGGCCCAGGCGCTTTTTTAATACTTAGCTTTGCTAATGCTTTGTCTAATTCACCAAGTGAAATATCCTGATCTAAAGTAGGATTTACATTTGTAAAGTACGTGCTGTCAACTTCTCTAACAGGGAGCATATCATGATAAAAATATTTCCATTTATCAGCCAGAACGGCATTAGGTACATACGGTTGTCGACGGAACATTTTTACTGCACGCCAAAAATCAGATGCCGACTTACAATTATTTAAAACATTTTTGATTTTATCCATATGTTCCTGCTTTTTCTTCCTACAAAGTACTTTCATGCTTTTCTTGAGTAAGTAATAATTTTTAGCTTGTGGATTACCCCAGTTGTGAAATTTCGCTAGATTAAATGCTGCTTTTATTGCTGTTTTCGCTTCCCTGCATTCCCTATCATACCATATCTTTTTACGTAGAAACACTGGTTTTACATATCTAGTAAGTTTCAGCTCTGAAGCGCATTGTTTTACAAGTTCAACAAACTGATGGTAGTCTTTGAATCCCTGAACCTCAATTAAACAAGACATTAATGCTTGATATTGGTCTTTTTTTCAGTATCCCAAATAAATTTTTCTTGTGCCATGCACACAATTTTACTTAACATGTTTAACTTTACGCTGCATGGAAAATGTGAAGACAAACCAATATGAATAATTTCAAAATCATGGAATATTTTATTCGTGTTTGTATCAATGGCTACTAAATCAATTACACTATTTCCATTTGTATTTTGAAAGGTGAACCTTCCCTGAAAATCATTCTTTGAGCGTCCATTGACTATGCAGAGGTTATAATCATTAACCAGATCTAGTATTAAATTACCCCTCCCCGTCTTTACCCTGTCAAGTGATGTCCTATCTGATTTTAATGTACCTGTTTGAAAAATGTGTGGAATGCTACCACTATTACTAATTCTACCATTCCAATCCCCTCCAATGATAAGTGGATACTCAGCGTAATTTAATTGAATATTTTCTATGACTAACTGTAAATTTAATATATCATGATCATGGACTGAACCAGGAGGAAAATATACGACGCCAACTATAATTGTTTCTTTAAGACTCACATGCTCTAAATGGGTGAAAATGAAATTGCTGTCATTTATTAATTCTTTTTTACACTTAAAAATAGTATTTTTGAAAAATATTCCTAATCCTCCCTTTGCTCTTCCCTTTACATGTACTTTAGTACCGTGGTGTATAATGGAATCGTAACCTTTAATAGAATTTACAAATTTTGCCTGGGTCCATGTTTCAGAAAAACACAATATATCATGTTGCTCCAAAATTTCTAACTCTTCATCGCCTAAATTATTTAACTGTTGCATACCTTCAATATTCCAGAATAATATAGCTAACTTAGAGTAATTACTAATTTGATGAGTTGTTTGTTGTTCGGTCCGATTCTCCATGGGCTGTATCCGTCAGGTCCGAGTTTGTGCAAAATCCTTGCTGTCATAATTGTATTCGAAAGATGATTGTGGCACTCCTTTTTTCCATATTGTCATTTTTCCTTTGTTGTACTTCATGGTGAGGTCCTTATCATCCTTCTTTAGCTCGGAAAATTTCTGCCTGGCAAGTCGCGATGCTTCTTGTTCCATCTTAGGGAGGTCGTCATTGAGAAAAACTTTCATATCAGCAAACTGCTTCCACTTCATCATAACTCCTGATTTCTCATGGCTTCTCAAAAATTTCACCACCACTGCCCCTGGCTTATCTGTTGCAGCTCCTCGGGTTGATAATTTTGCTTTTATTCGGTAAATATCATCAATGTCTCCTTTCACCCCGACTTTTTCAAATAGTTCAACAACGGCTTTTACTAGATCTGCTTTTGTCTCATTTTTTTTGCACGGCCACACCGTACATAAGAATATTTTTGGCTCTTAACTCACATTGGACATTTCGAAGGGTTACTTGCATTTCTGCCTGACACTTGAGCACCTTAGGAATGTCTTGAAGCCTTTTATCAATGGAGGTGTTGAGCCGTTTCACTATATTCTCCTCCACTAACGTCAACATTGCTTGTAACTCGTCTTTGGTTATTGTCCCCATTTCAGATTCAGCAGTGCTTAAAACAACGTTAACTTGCTCAGAATTATACGTAACTTGTGGTTTCGGGCACCTGTCAGTTTCTACTTGCTGGGATTCATCCGATAATCTGTGTTTTCCCGATTTTTTCTGTCCCTTAACAGGAGTTCTCTGCATTTTTTAGTCACATAAACATCAACGAAAAAAAAGCAAATGCAATGCAAGTATACTGAACGTTATGTATGAAAATTGCTCCCACTAGCTTCATTCTCTCTGTTTTGAGGTAGCAATTTTCTAGCTGACAAGCACACACAACCAGCCCGTCCAACAGCCAGAGAGAGAATCGGGCGAGTCCATGTAAAATGAATAATAGAAAAGAGAAAAGCGTAATATTTTCTTGGGGGATGGATAGATAGATGAAAGGATTGCAACGATGCCGGTATCTAATTCCGTATAATCCACTTTCTTTCTCTTTCCAGCTCATATCTAGAAAAAAAAAACTGGTCCATTCTCTCTTTTTGGACAATCGTGTAAAACGGGATAGCTATCATTCAGGGTTATAATCCTTTAGCCAGTTAATATTGCACATAGGTATAACTATCCAAACAGGTAAAATTATATCATAGAATATTGTAGAAGGGTCCTTGCGTGCCTTGTTCAGCTGTTTGAACGAATTTTGGTTGTAGAGCTTGTCAATCTATTCGTTACCAACTTATTCAATTTACCTTAATAAAATTGGGCCAATAAAGGGATATATAATGGATTGTTTCTTAACAAAATCCAACTATAAATTATAGCGATGCTTGCTAATTTTTTTTAAGCTTATACATTAGTTTTGCATCTAATTCAAGCAAGACAAAGTGACCATTTCGTCATACTATTTTTGTGATGTAATGAATATACGGCACAATCATTAATAAAAACACAGTTTTGCATTCGATCATTGTAGATAGTTCTCTGGCCGGCTTGCGTGTAAAAATCTTGAATTAACAATTTAAACTTGGTATGCAAAAAGGTTGTATTTTTGCAAAACTTGTATCGGTAAACATAGAACTTTTAATTTGTAGGTATAATAATTGCCTTTATAATCCTAAAGCTAAAAATTTGTTAAAAACATAATTTTTTATTTGTGGGGGAATAAAACTAAAAGAAAATATTTGCTGGCTTAAGCTTGAAAAACATTAAGGAGGCTATTGTTGGCTCTGTTGATGGTCTAATAATAATGGAACCCATTTTCGCCATCCATTTTTACCTTTTACTTTCTCTAGTCGTCATCTCATCATCAATAATCTACTCACTCCTCTCATTACAACTTTTACTTCACCACCTACCCATCTCAATCTCCAACCTGGCTTGCCCTCCGCAATTTTTCTCCCTTTGTCGTTTGTGCTTTTGCACAGCACGAAAAATATCTCTGGTCAGGGTTGAAGGAGACTACTACGGATACGACAGCAATCCACATGATTATCATCACCATCATCGTTATGAGCATTATCATCATCCATGAAGGGGCGAAAAAGCAATTTGAAAACTTGAAAATTACTCATGTCATTTATTGTCTCCTGCAAGCTCCATATCCCACTCCAGTTTGAGTGGCAAAAACGAAATAGAATTTGGAATTAGGTGTGGGCTGTTATATTCGTGTATTGTTTCGCGTGAGCGAGCGAATTTATTTGGGTTAAATCAGAAAACTACAACAAGGAAAAAAATGTAGTGGATGGTGATGGTTCGTTTTTTGTCTTGGCTGTTTTCCAAGCAGACCAAAAAACCCTGGTGCTTCTTGTATGATGATGGGGATAATGTTAATGTTTTTGTTTAGCCCACTCCACGGCTTCACCATAATCATCATTATCATTCACGTTTGCAATAACGGATCGTGAAAATGAAACCCATCCAGTGTGTCTTTGTTGTTTTCCAGTTTTTCGAGTAGTAATTTAGTACTAATGTATCATAACTTAGTTTGATGGGGGAACAGACGCGAAAATAACTTTTCTCTTCCTCCCTTCCCCTTTTCTTCTAAACTGTTTGTAGTGTTAAGTAAATGGCCAAGTAGAAAGCAAACTTTTTGTAATGCCCGGTTGGGTGAAAATGGCATGGCATGCAGAAAATAAAATAGAAATGGCAAGATGTTTGCTATAAGTGGAGAGTAAGGAGGATAAAACAACTTTAGTTCTTATAATGTCAAATGAATTTGGAGAAGAAAAGAAAGTACAATGGTGCTTTATAATGATTCGGACGTCTCCGCTTTGTATTCTTTGTCATTTGATAGTTGATACTAATAGCAGTTTCAATTCATTTCAATGCATGGATTATAGAGTAAAGCAAATATTATACAATTTAACAATATAAAGATGGTGCATGCAGCTATTTAAAAGTTACCGAATAACATATTTAAATCGAGTTATAAAAATCTTACTTGTATTTGATACAACTAGGTACTTTCACTTTCAAACATATTTACGTTATTCGCATAGCTAAACCAACCATGTTTAGGAATTCAAAAAATTATAATCTTAGCCTTGAGAGAAGTTCCCAGCCTGACTGAATTTAACTCAAGGCAAATGTTCTGGTTTTAGTTTGTCAGCTTTATGTCGATTAAGTTTTTCTTATTGCATCTGGTTGAGCTTACACGGAATCAGATTTGATGTTTATGAACTTTGTAGCCATCATCAGTTTTGAATATTTTCCCAACGTTAGCAAAGGTGACTTTTCTAGGGTATTAGTTGGTACAAAAATTATCGCGGCCAGCCAAGCTGCAGTCTGTCGCGGTATACGCAATACTCATTAAGTCAAATTGTTTCTAAAAACATAAAATTTAATTTAAATTAAATGTACCTTCGTCGACCCATCATTTTATTCAATGCGATAATAAATTATACACATAGAATCTAATCAGTATCCGAAAACTCCGTTACGTACGAAGAATACAGTAAAAGTACTAAAAACGTCTTGAGGGGGAAAGTAGAATGCTAATGTAAAGATGTATGACTGCATAAGTGTTGCGTAAGTTTTGTACAAAAAGTACGAATGCATTATACCTCCAAGTCCTACGCACCTCACCATCTCCAAAGTCATAAAAGAGACGTATGACATCATCCACATTTTCTTAGTTATTTACTTTTCCCCAACGTAGGTATATATCCCGTTTCTTCCGAACCCCAACAAAATTTACATTATGCATGCATGTCTGAAATACAGAGTTAAGTAAAACAAATTCAAGTCAATAAGAATTCTAAATACATCGGTCCCCAACTAAAGACACACGTGTACCGACTGGAGGAGCTGCAGACGATGGAAATATTGCACACTCAAAGACCCAAAACTAATGCATACTTATGCATGTGCCGGTATTTTTGTCTAGTTCAAGACTTTCTTGAAGTTTCCCGAAAAATACTTTTTTTAAGTAGAAGATAACGGGCTTGGGTCCCGTGTGTGATCATCATAAAGAAGGGGGAAAGTGTTAAAAGCGAAAGAAGAGTTTTCATTCCTTAAAAGAAATAAGTGTTCGGAGCTCATCAGAGAAAAGAGGGAGAGCACTATGCGTGACTGTAGCAGATGAGCAGAGGGGAAAAGTGGCAAAATGCTGGATGATGCTGTTGATCATCACCATGGACTATGTTTATGCAAACCGGGGGAAGGGATGCACACGCGACTAAATATTTTTGGAAAAAAGTATGAGGAGAAAGCACATCTGCACTTGTATGTCCCCACTTTAAAATGAAGTTGTAAGGATGAAATACGAAGAAAAAATGGGGAGAAAATCACAAAAGACTGTGAAGGAAGGAGTGCAAGCTGCTGCTTCCGTATTTTTCATCCACTATGATAAGTATTTCTAAAAGTCCTAAGTCGATGAATTAGTGAAAGTAAGCCGATATGTGAGTACGTACAAATAATGCATTGTGACTGCTCAAGAGCTTCTTTCGAAATCTTTGCTGGATGCAACCGTGTCATAGTAGGAGTAGTATGTATCTCCGTTGCATTGTGTTGTAATACATCTGTGAAGGCTTTTGCATAAGTAAGCTTTCTCAAAGCGTAATCCGTTAAAAGGGAAAGTACGGAAGAGCTGGATGGGGCAAACGGATGCGGATGTAGCCAAATAATAAGGATTCTTGAATGATTAACGCAAGCTTATAGAATGGCTGGACCACATGTGTTCCGCTACCTTCAAAAAATCTTCGTAGTATAAAAATCCGATTTCAAGTTAAAAGGATTCTTCTTAAGAGAAATATTGGCAGTGACTTTGGGTTCTCCAGACTTGATAAACTTCTGAGCTGCTTATAATAGATCTCTATACGTACTACTGTTAATTTTTGAAAAACAAACTGTCTGGTCAAGATGTTCGTCTAGGATGGCAACTCTTGTATTGGATGAGTCGATAAATAGAGATTAAAATTTTTAATGTTAGATACCTAGTTTTATATTGCTCTTAATCGATATAGATTAAAAGCATTAAGCCGATTTGCATTCGTATCATGTTTAAAGGCCTTGTGAATATTCAAATCCATTTCCAGCAGAAATATCTTGTACATGGAGAAATTTTGGAGAGATTTTCCAGTTGTCTTTAATTTTAGTCGTGATGTATTTTTAAACAAAATCTGTACCACACTACCAATTACCAATCCGGATTTCTCTGACGGCAAATTGACAGGTAGTATTATACGTCCATGAATTATTGGAGTAACCTGATCGCCACATCTATCATCATATTAAATTATGACGATTTTAATGGCAGTTTATTCTAACATACTTATACTAGTTGTCAATTGTTTGTTAACGCTACTTTCAGTTCATATCTCCTTTTCCATTCCATTTGTTGAACGCTTCAATTACGGTCATATTAAGTTATACAACAAAGTAAGAAATTTCAGTTGGCTGCACATGCCTACCTACCTATGTACATATGAACATGTTCTGTTTTGTACATCGGCACTTTCCACTGGAATGTGGACTGGAAAAAAGCACAAATATAGTACATACTTGTAAACTTCAATAAAATGATTGTAATTACAATGACGTACCTGTAAGGTTTTGGTAGTATAATAATACATAATATTCAAATATTT